>CM076583.1:895885251-896121387 GCA_034641835.2 Pinus albicaulis | reverse complement strand
TAAAGAATTTGTTCTTTCAAGAAGGAAAGACAGTTTGTTTAAAGTCTGAGTTCAGTTTAAGAAGCAATGGCTGGACCAAGCACTGGTATGAGTCTTGGAAGTGTTCAGCTTCCACAATTTAATGGAAAGAACTATGATTATTGGGCCATTACCATGAGAGCCCTGTTTGTCTCACAAGACTTGTGGGAACTAGTAGAAGATGGTTTTGTTGAACCAGCTGATGAGCAGGCTTTTAATGCCTTAACTCAAGCAGAGAAAGATGTGTTGAAGAATAATAGGAAGAAAGATGCTAAAGCTCTCTTCTGTTTGTATCAAGTTGTAAATGAGAGTGTGTTTCCAAGGATAGCAGCAGCTAAGAAATCCAAGGAGGCATGGGAAACTCTGAAAGTTGCCTATCAAGGTATGGAGAAAGTTAAAACAACAAAACTTCAATTGCTGAGAAGAGATTTTGAAACTCTTTGCATGAAAGAGTCAGACAGTGTTGACACATTTTTCACACATGTGATTGGGATTGTCAATCAGATAAGATCCCATGGAGAAACTCTTGAAGATAGAAGGATTGTGGAGAAAATTTTGAGAAGCTTACCCTCAAAGTTTGATGTTATTGTAACTACCATAGAAGAGACCAAAGATCTCTCACAGTTCATAGTGGATGAACTTCATGCCTCACTGATAACTCATGAACAAAGATTGAGCAGAGATGAACACTCATCTCTTGAGCACGCCTTCAAGACCCAGATGCCTTCAGGAAGAGGAAGAGGTCAAAGAAAAGGAAGAGGAAGAGGCAGAAGTCAGAATAGAGGTGGAAGGAACAGCTCTTCACATTCACATGGAAGGAGCAACAGTCAAAGCCAGAGCCATGGCCAATGCAACAGCCAGCAAGGTGGACATCAACACCAACATGCTCAAGGACAAAGGTATGAGAAATCCAATGTCCAGTGTCATTATTGCAAGAAATATGGGCACTATGCCAATGAATGTAGAAAGAAGCAAAATGACATGAAGAATAGGCAGAATGCTAATGTAGCAAAAGAGGAAAAGAACCCAAGTAATGTGTTGTTAGCTTGTAATGTAGCACAAGATAGAAATGATGATGTTTGGTTCTTAGATTCAGGTTGTAGTAATCACATGACTGGAAACAGAGCAATGTTTGCCAATCTTGATGAAGAAGTTAAATCTGAAGTGACCACAGGGACTGATACTAAAATCTCTGTCAAAGGGAAAGGCAGAGTAAGTATTCGAGCAAGGAATGGGGAGCAAATTTTTTTTCCTGATGTGTATTATGTTCCAGGTCTGAAATGTAATCTTTTGAGCGTTGGGTAGCTCATAAACAAAGGTTACAATGTTATATTCAAAGATGATGTGTGCACCATAAAAGATATTCCTCCAAGTAAGAAAATTATTGCTGAAATACAAATGAACAGCAATAGAATGTTTCCGCTCAAGCTCAACATTGACTTGAAAGGAAAAGGAAAGAATGTAGCAGCTGTAACTCAAGAAGCCTTCCAGAAGGAAGAGAAAGATGAAAATTGGTTATGGCATCTGAGATTTGGACATCTAAATTTCGGAGGCTTGAATTTGCTGCATAGAAAAGGAATGGTAAAATTTTTACCACTGATAGAGAAGCCTGACAGCCTATGTGAAGGCTGCATCTTGGGAAAGCAACACAGAGAAAATTTTCCTTCAGGGAAAAGCATAAGGGCGAAAGCACCTTTGGAAATAATCCACTCAGATTTATGTGGGCCGATGCAAACAGCATCTGTTTCGGGAAGCAATTACATGTTGACTTTCATTGATGATTTCACACGAAAAGTGTGGGTTTATTTCTTAAAATATAAGAGTGAAGTCTTTCAGAAATTTCGTCAATTTAAAGCTCTTGTAGAAAAACAGAGCGGACTGCACATTAAAGTCCTCAGAACAGATAGAGGAGGAGAATATATCTCAAAAGAATTTCTGCGTTTTTGCAGAGAGAGTGGCATACACAAGCAATTTACCACCAGGTACACGCCGCAACAGAATGGAGTGGTTGAAAGGAAGAATCGAACCATAATGGAGATGGTGAGAAGTATGCTAAAGGCGAAACACTTACCAAATGAGTATTGGGCAGAAGCAGCAAACTGTGCTGTATATATTTTGAATAGATGCCCTACAAAAGCAGTGATGAACAAAGTTCCAGAAGAAGCGTGGAGTGGCAGAAAACAGGGAGTCACCCACATGAGAGTTTTTGGATGTGTTGCATATGCACACATTCCTGACAAATTGAGAAAGAAGTTGGATAGTAAGGGGGAGAAGTGCATTTTCCTTGGATATTGTGAAGATTCCAAAGGATACAGACTGTATAACCCATCCACAAAGAAGTTTGTAATTAGCAAAGATGTGCAATTCATCGAAGAGGAAGCGTGGGATGGAAGCATTGAGAAAACAGTCAATGTCAAAAACTGTTTATCTCATGATGAAGATGATGTAGATGTGGTTGAGATTAATAACCCATCCATTGCACAACCTCCAGCAGCGCAAGGCCAGCAAGGGACGCCTCAAGCGGCAGTGAGAACACCCTTGAGAAGAAGCGGCAGTGGTTCACCGAGTACACCACAAGGAGCAGAATCGAGTGCTTCATCAAGCACGGCTACACCAAGAGAAAGAGGAACAAGGTTCAGAAGCCTTAGAGAAATCTATGAGCAAGGAGAAGCAAACGAAGGTATGAATTCCTTATTTTCTTTGTATTGTCAAGTTGATGATCCTATTCATTTTGAAGATGCTATTAAAGATAGAAAATGGATAGAAGCTATGGATGATGAAATTAAAGCCATAGAGAAGAATAGAACATGGGAGTTGGTAGATCTACCAGAAGGTAAAGAAGTCATTGGAGTTAAATGGGTATACAAGACCAAAAGCAATGCTGAAGGAAGAATAGAAAGACACAAGGCCAGACTTGTTGTCAAAGGATATAAGCAGAAGCAAGGGATTGATTATGAAGAAAATTTTGCACCAGTTGTAAGAATGGAGACGGTAAGAGCAGTGTTGTCCATAGCAGCACAAAATAAATGGAAAGTATATCAAATGGATGTAAAATCCGCATTTTTAAATGGAGTTTTAATGGAAGAGGTATATGTGGAACAACCTCTTGGATATGAGAAGAAAGGCCAAGAGCATAAGGTCTGTAAATTGAAGAAAGCTCTTTATGGGCTGAAACAAGCACCAAGAGCATGGTACAGCAGAATAGATTCTTATCTAATGGAGAATGGATTTGAAAAGTGTGAGGGAGAACCCACCCTCTACATCAAAGAAAAGGATGGTAAGTTATTGATTGTTGTTTTATATGTTGATGATTTAATTTTTACAGGTAATGATGATTACCTTGTTGAAAATTTTAAAACAGTCATGAAAGATGAGTTTAAAATGACTGACATGGGTTTATTAAGATACTTCTTGGGAATAGAAGTGGAGCAAGGTGAGAAAGGAATTTTTATTTCTCAAACAAAGTATGTGAATCAAGTTTTGGAAAGATTCAACATGCAGGAGTGCAAAGCTGCAATTACTCCCACGGTAATGGGATTGAAGTTGAGTAAGAATGACAGCAGCAAGGATTTCGATCCAAGTTTGTATAAAAGCATAGTTGGCAGCCTCATGTATTTGACTGCAACTAGGCCGGATATTATGCATGTTGTTAGCCTAATTTCCAGATTTATGGAGAAGCCAAAAGAAGCACATTGACAAGCAACAAAGAGAATTCTGAGGTATGTGAAAGGAACAAAAGGATTTGGTATTTTATATACTACTTCAGAAAATTCAGAATTAGTTGGATACACTGACAGTGATTGGGCTGGAAGTGTAGATGATCGGAAGAGCACTTCCGGTTATATTTTTCATATGGGTTCAGGAGCCATTTCATGGGCTTCTAAGAAACAACCTATTGTAGCATTATCTACAGCAGAGGCAGAATATGTGGCAGCTACAGCAGCAGCGTGTCAAGCAATTTGGATGAGAAGAATGTTGAGAAGTCTATGTCAAGAACAGGTAAAAGTGACAGTGATTTATTGTGACAATAGCTCAGCTATTGCATTGTCAAATAATTCTGTGTTTCATAAAAGAACAAAGCACATAGACACAAAGTATCATTATATCAGAGAATTGGTGAATAATGGTGAAGTTGTTTTACAACATTGTAAAACAGAGGAGCAATATGCAGATATTTTAACTAAACCATTGGGACAGAAAACATTTGAATTTATAAGAGAATGCCTGGGTATGATGGATAACCCAGCAGCTGACTTTAAGGGGGAGTGTTGAAATATTAAAGTCACCTGCCATGCCTTTGGGCAGGAAGGAAACGAGTACACAAAGGCAGCAGAGCGTGGAGTGCACAGCACTCTGCATTGAAGAAAAATGGAGATGAATTTACTCTTGATGGGACGCAGCCACGGATTGCAGAAGAACTAACTCAGTGATGGGCAGAGTTGTTTTCTGTCTACGGAAGAACAGAGATTAGCTTTACGGAGGGGCAGATTGAGTTAAGACAATCATTTCGGGCTTTAAAGCCCTCAACAACCAAAGTTATTTTTAAGGGGGAGTGTTGAAAATATTAAAGTCACCTGCCGTGCCTTGGGCAGGAAGAACAAAGAACTAAGTATGAAGACAGCAGCAGCTGCAGCAACATAGATTAAGTGCGCAACACTCTGTATTGAAGAAGCATGGAGAAATCTGTAGGGATGAATTCAATTTTGATGGGGCGCAGCCGCAGATTGCAGATGAAATTAATTTTGTGATGGGGCAGAGTTGTTTTTGGAGAAGAAATGGAGAAAGCCGTAGATCAGAACTACGGAGGAGCAGAACAAATTAAAAATCATTCATTTCGGGCTTTAAAGCCCTCAACAACCAAAGTTAATTTTGAAAACAGTGTATTGTTGATGAAGAGGATGAGATGCGATGCGATCTAATCGCAATCGCAAATCATGGTTCATATAAGTTTCATAACTCAAATGTCTTGCAGATGTGAAGTCGTGATGCGATGCGATTCAATCGCAAATCGCAATCGCAATATAAATGATCCGAAGATCTAAGTGTCTTGTTGATGACGGAGAGTTCCGTAAAACGGAACACATATATATATTTACATTGAAATTAAATAAATCGCCCTCCCGTTTGAGCCGAGGCCCGTGGGTCCACTTGACCACGCGGCGATCATTCAATGGAATCGCATGAGCGCAATCGCAAGGTTCAATCGGGGCGCTTTTGTTTTGTGCTCCGATTGAAGGCCGGACCCGATGAGGTTTATGAAGTGGAGTTTAATGGTCCATCGCATCCGGATCATTGATCGCAATCGGAAGGTTTTGTGTTTTGGGCCCGATTGCACATTGATTGGAGTGGCGGACCCAATTGATATTATACACTGGAGTTGATATGTGTCATCGCATCCGCTTATGGATCGCAATCGGAACTTTTACATTGTGAGCTCCGATTGCGCTTGTTTGTTGGTTGCGATTGCGATGTGGTCCCACTCGCAAGTCAAACATTTGAATTTTATTGTTGCGCAAAGGTTTTTCCTTTGTGTTTTGTTTTATATTTTTTTGTTATTCCCGCCGCGTCATATATATAATGTAAAAAGGCCCGCGAGAAATTTTAATTGCATTTTGTTTAGCTTTCGCACAGCAGCGCGGAAGAGAAGAAAAGAAGAAATACACAATAGTGTGTGTTGACTGTTAAAAAGACAGAGTATTGTTCTGGAAGAGAGACAGAGAGTTAACTTTGGCACTGCGTGTGTAGCAGTCCTGGATTTTTGGAATCCCTCTCAGTGAGGAAGTCTGTAATAGTTATTTTTTTAATGAAATAGAAATTTTCAAAGTGTTAAAACTCTGTCTCCTGCTCAAGTTGTTTAAAATTTCTCTGTGTTGTAGAGGGGAGATTATTCTCTCCATTTCTGTTTGCTTGGAATTCCCAAAATTCCAACACTTGTAGCCCTTTCGAAGTTTTGAGGGGAAACACTTTGTCTTAGTGTATCTTTGCAAAAGTGATAGTGTCCACTGCTTATGTTGTAGAACACATTGGAATTTGCAAATATGGCACCTCGTTTCCTGCTGGTTGCCCTGCACCTTTGCCATTCTTTCATGGCGTCAAGCTCGGCATGGCACTGCGTGTAATGCTGCCTCCTAAAGCCAAGTCAGTACTTCAATTTCTTAAACCAAGCTGGTAATATTTCATTTTTAATACATCCTATTGTGGATTACGGATTGTCTTTTCGACTTCAATGTCGAGAATGTGTTGCAATTTTGCCTAGTTTATTGAATGTTTTGATTGTTTTTCCCTTTTTCCCATGAAGATTTGAATGCTTTGATAGCATTGTGGATTTAGCAGAAAAATGGTTGGCTAAACTAGGCCCCTGACAAAGGGAGCAACTGCATCAAAACAGTTTATATCAAGAACAGTGCCAGACAAAACATAAGAAGCAAAGAGGGAAAAGGAGAAATACTTACCAGCATCTCTGCACAGTGATTCGCTATAAAAAGGAGATACCGGCTTCAAATTTTGTTGTTATGCACTATCTCAAAGTCTACTGTAGCACCATGCGTGGTGGGGTTTCCCTGGTGATTTGACTACTACTGGACATGAATTGAACCTTGGTACCCCACTATCTTGCTTTATGCAGGAAATGCAAGATCATTGATGGGGATATAATGATACCCAACAGAGTGTGGGCTTTATGTGTCTGGTAGTGGGGTTTTCTCCAACAAATTCCTAGTTCCTATTTTTCACTCCTCGTTCATGGTACATGAGTATCTAAGTAGATTGAAGGAGGAGAAGGGGTCCCAGGTCCCCGGCATCTAGGCAGGGAATGGGAAATCTGATCAGTCCATCCTTCCCAAGCAGTCGACTCGCACAAGCTTCTCCTGTAAAAGAGACAGTGAATGGTAAGATGCGACTCTTAATTTTTAAACTTGGCAACGCTTAGCTCTGTCATTTGTTAACAAAGTTTGGAATCGAATACAACAAAGGAGGTGGTTGATATTAGTATATAAATCCTTCTTGTGCATATATTCCATTTAAGCATTCAATTGTTTTGGAAAATCTGCGGAATCTCGGTTGCTTTCTTTGTTATAAAGTGATCTTTTGTTTCAACATATAATAGTTATCATTCAATTGCTATGAATGCCCTCAAGCTATATGGTCTTACCATATTATTGAATCTCTTGTTCTCACTAAAGGTTGTAAACCACATGCATTCCAAGTACTGTCATCGTTCTACTATTCACACGAATTCAATGTACCAAACAATCAGATTTGAAAAGCTTTTCTTTTCAATATAACAAACCAGTGATAATTATAATCTCTCCATTCATATATCTGCATATCATTCATAGATTTGCATATCGAATTATTAATTTTCCTTTTGATTGCCATAGAAATTCCAGCCATATTTCTTAAATTGTACTCAAGATAAGAAAAGCTCAAGGAAAGAGCAAAAAGTCTGCATAGTACTGAAATTCATAGATTTGCATATCCAATTATTAATTTTCCTTTTGATTTCCATAGAAATTCCAGCCATATTTCTTAAACTGTACTCAAGATAAGAAAGAAAAGCTCAAGGAAAGAGCAAAAAGTATGCATAGTAGGAACTATAGAAATTACCTGTACTGAAACGATTAAACTTGGTATACATCTGTACTGAAACGATTAAACTTGGTATACATTTGTAAATTGCAGAGACAACTCCAAAACTTATTTCCTTTAGATGCAGATATTAGTATCAGAGCCAAGCCTTACGCTGTTGGGTGTGCTAGCTGATGCTCCTGACGAAAGCGGTGCTCTGCAAAGCGATGGTCTGCAGGTATTGAAGACTTATTTCCTTATTTCTTATCATGACGAAAGTCGTGGTCTGCAGGTATTGAAGACTTGTTTTCTATTTGAGAAGTAATGCAAGTATTGAAGACTTATTTGTTATTTGAGAAGTAAGCGAGAGCAACAATTCGATACGAGCCCATAATTCGATATGAGCTAAGATGTCACAAAACACGGGCGGTGGAAAAACAGGTGTCAACAAAGCTTACCAATAGATATGAATATTCTTATAAGGGTGACATGATGGAATGTATAAACACTATAACATTTGTTGCTATCGAACTAATGTTAGCATTAGTTCGATTAGTTTGATTTCTAAAATACAAAATGAAATATAGTATAAGATTTTTTTCCTCTCCGCCTCGGTAAGAGGCCAAATAAGACCTGAAAGTTTCTTATTCGCTCTGAAATATTGGCAGGAGCAACTTCATACGCTAACCAAACGGTGCACATGATAAAACATTGGGTTACAGGGACTAATATACTTCGGTTTGTGTGAAGAGACTAATAGAAATATCGTTTTCGAATGCAATAGTCCCTGCCATGCCGCAAGTGGTAGGGACTAATAAGGTGGACAAAAGGCACAATAAAACATTTTTATTAGAACTTTGGTTCACGTGTTAAGTTTTCTTAATTTTTGTGCAAGGATTAATATAAACAACCATATCGATTACTATTATCCATGCTGCCTTAGGGCAAGGACTAATAAGATTTTCAGAGAAACTATTAGGCATTGGAGATAAATACTTCATTATAGTTTAAGATAGTTAATACTTTATACCATGCTTTCAAAGCTCCATTCTAAATCAACCTCCCATATATCATCCTTATATAAATTTACATTTAAAACACTTAGCTAACAAAAATGAATTTTAATGTAAAATCACATATATTTGTATCAATCCATAGATAAAAAAGTAAGGAAGTTAATCCCCTCATTGACACTTAGCTAATAAATATGCATTTTTCAAGTGAATATTTTTTGAGAAATATGAGAAATAAGGCCTTGGAAGGCTCTATAGGGTGTTAAGGATTGTTAAATACACACATAGAGCAGAAAACATATAAGATAAACATGAATTAACTTTCTATTAAAAAATATATACATTTATAATACATCCTTGTGACCCTTGGTCTTGATATACCAAGTTGTCTGTTGGACTTCGATGACTGTTCAGATTCCACACCAGCCCTTAGAGGATTAGGTGTCGAAAATTCCCCCCTAATCTGAAGGGGTATATACGAGTCCAAGAAGAGAGATCTAATACAAAAATACACTAATGCATGACAACAATGAGCTGAATTTTCTCTCTGAGGTGATGAAATAAGGTGGGAGAACTTGAGGTCTCAACCGAAGGTGGTTTAAGGATGACCACCAACACTAGAATGCTTAGTGTAGTTCTTGAAACTCTTCCAAATCTGGCAAGAAGTTGAAGTATTCTGCTAGAGGAAGTGCTCCTTAATGCTTTGAAGAGGGAGACCTTCAACTTGGAAAAAGGGAGGTCTTCAACTTGTGGTGGTTTAAGGAAGGCCACCAACCAAAGGAAAACTTAGTGTGATTCTTGTAACTCTTCCAAATCTAGCAAGAAGTATAAGTCTTCTGCTAGAGGAAGTTCTTCTTAATGCTTTGAAGAGGGAGACTGTTTGGTCAATTTAGTGTGTCCTAAATTGCTAACATAAATTATCAACCAGGGATTCGTAAGCTGACGAAGTGTGGCGCACTATATGTGTAAGATAACCTATCTCTTACTTTTTGTCGTTTTTGGATTTTTATGAGAAATTCTAAAGACAAGGTATGGTTATGGATATTCAAGGCAATGATGTCCTTTATAATGATTTACCAACAAATGAAAAGGAATTTGATACATCTGTTAATATGCAGAAAATTGAAAGGAAATGAAAATGTGCTACTGAAATGAAAAAGGTGCTGCTAATCTAATAAATCAAAGCAGTGAACTAGTGAGCATGAAACCAAACTATTCTTGCTGCTGTCTAAACACAAAAGAAACTATGCTGAAAGAAATCCAAAAGTTGCAATAAAGTAAATCTAAATCAAATTACATCAACTTGTCTTCTGATCCCTCATCATTAATCCAGCTATGATTTTCGGAAGTAACCATAAACAACTTGAGTAACTGATATCTAACTTGCAGAAAGTAAACTAATATCAAACCACACATTCATAATTCAATCCCTCACCATCAGTCCAGCTGTGGCTTTCGGAGGTAACTGAAGATGTCATGCCCAATTTAATATTTCTAACTTGCAGAAAGGAAACTAATATCAAACTACACATCCATAATTCAATCCCTCACCATCAGTCCAGCTGTGGCTTTCGGAGGCAACTGAAGATGTTATGAGCAATTTAATATATCTAACTTGCAGAAAGGAAACTAATATCAAACTACATATCCATAATTCAATCCCTCACCATCAGTCCAGCTGTGGCTTTCGGAGGCAACTGAAGATGTTATGAGCAGTTTAATATATCTAAATTTGCAGAAAGGAAACTAATATCAAACTACACATTTCATAATACAATCCCTCACCATCAGTCCAGCTGTGGCTTTCGGAGGTAATTGAAAATGACATGAGCAATTTAATATATCTAAATCTAACTACTGAAGCAAATGTGCAAGACTGAAATAAACAAAGCAATACTGGAATTAAACAAAAACTAAGAAAAAATAAATTAACAGCAGAACAATATTGATTCCATGTCATTAGTCAAAAGATATGCAAATGCCCGGGCTACCATGAAAAATTATGCTAAAAGCTATGATTTCAAAAAACAATCTAAGTAAGGAAATATGACAAAACAGAATTGAAAGCAACTTATCTAGAAAACATGTAAAAGCCTCCTTGGATAGCAGGGGCCCTCTGCTACCAATTTGGTGTAGTCCTTAGCTCCTTAAAATTGTAATCAAAACACCATCAAAGAACTGAATTTCTCTATTAAAAAGAACTCACAAATCTACATCCCATTCCATCTTGAACTTAGCTACAAATCTACTTCTTCATTACTTTCTCATTACCATGATAGGAGAAAGCTTCTCCTATTTATACAAAATATGAGGAGACATTTCATTAATGGAAGTCCATGAATCTCTCCCTCCATCTCTAGAGTTACAATCAAAATAGGAAATGATAAGACACATGTCTTTCTAGAGTTTTAACACAACTTGAGGAATGAGACACATATCCTCTTAGAGTTTCAATACAACAAGGAAGTGAGACACATATCATCTTGATCCCATAATCTTCTCCAACTAAATTCGAATTTGGTCTTAGAGTGCCACATAAGGGTCTTCTAGAAGTCTCCTTTTGACCTACACATGTCACAAAACTCATAACACATATATAGATATATGAAACTATGTTAATTTTCTAGTTTCTAATCATAAATTCACTTAAAATATATAAAATAAATAACTTTGGAAAACAAGGATCCTAACCCATATATTTATGAAAATGGTTACTTGATGTAGGGTTTTAGATCAAATGGCTATGAAATAAGAGCTAAATGGTTATGACATAATGGAAATATGTATGAATATGGAGAACACTTTTGAGACTCAACATACCCCCCAACTGAAGTTGTTGCATGTCCTCATGCAACTATTGCAATGATTCATTTTTCCATGAGTTGATCTTTTATGAGTTTTGACTCATATAGATTCATTCCAAACTTTGCTTTTTGATATTTTCCTTTTTGGCAAAGTATAATACATTTGATTGCAACTTCTTCTTCTTCTTCTTCTTCTTTTTCAATGGTTGGTTCTTGTGTGACAACCATTTTTTTTTTTTTTTTTTGAGCATTGGTTCTTGTGTAACAATACTTTATTTTCTTTGTTGCATCAAAGTTCATGAAAACATTTAGAATCAACTACTTCATCAATGAATTGATCATTTGCAAGGCATATAATCTTTTGAATCATGTTGCAACAATAGTTGGTTGGGAAGTATATGTGGGTGGAAATGAAATGAAAATGTGTGATAGTGTATGACATGTGGATATGAAATGATGTCCCTTCCCCCCCAACTAAAGATATGACAATGTGGAAAAGGGAGTGAGGAATTTTTTCAAAGTTACAATTTTAGCATTCTAATGAATTACATGATTAAAAATTAGAAAACAACATACCTTCACTTACCTTAAATGTGGATGAGTTGTGTATGTGTGGTGGCTGCAAAATTCTGATCATATTCTTCTTCAAGTGGCTGAACAAGAGGAGTCCTGGATAAAGAGATGAGATGACTTTTTATTGCTTCTACTAAAACTTATTGAAATCTGCTCCAAAATGCTGAAAACAATAGTCTTCATGTCTTCAAAACTCATTGGCACAATTCCTACTATGTGAAAAGATGTTCTGATGTCGAACATAGTAGAAAATTGTTGACTTAGTGGCCATTAATGGATGTCACTAGTCAACACGAGAACTCTCACCATTGATGACAATGATAGTCAAGATGCCCAAACACATCTTGCTAGGTACGAATGATTTTGCTGATGTCGAGTCACCTAGAAGATCTGACGAACAAGGGACATTAATGTATTCCCATTGTTTGTCAGCATGAGAACTTGCCATTAAGGCATGCAAGCCTCAAGGTGTTTTTACAAAGAACTTAGACTCAAAGGACTATGGACTCAATAGTTTGCATTGAAGCAGGGCTTATTTGTGGAATGAAAATGACAAGAAATGAAAGATGGAAATGGAAGATGAAAATGGAAAGTAGAAATGGAAATGGGCAATAAGCATGTGAATGAGCTTCTTGCTTTTATTTGTGGGTTATGTATGGACAAAAAGAAAAGGAAAGTGGATGTGACTGTAAATGGAAAATATGAAGTGAAATGAGGTGAATGGTTTATTATGAGGTATGTATGTGATGGAGACAATAGTATCTGAAAGTTTTTCAAGTGTTTGGATCTGATTTTGCATCAGCATATTTCCTCCTCTTTGTTGCTGATCATCCTCTTATGAAACAAATTGGTCTCTTAGAGAGACACCATTCTCTTTTAGTCATTTGTCCTTCCTCCTGAAACCTGCAAAAAAAACTAATACTTCTTCTGCAATGGAATGTAAGATTATCAAAGGAGAGAGGTGATCAATCTCTCTAGTTATGATATTTACACACAAAACTAAGAATTTGTATTAATGAAACAAGTCTTCAAAGGAAAAAATCAAAATAATTTATACATGTTTTGGAATTAGTGCCTCAAGTTGAATGTAGCTTCTTTTCAGCAATTTATTTCATTATTTGCCATTTCAAACTCTAATGATGGATTTCTCATTGTATAGATCTTGTTGAGACATTTCCAACGATACTTAAATCATCAAAATCTGATTTTGTATGAGAAAGTTAGGGTGATTTGAACAATGAGGTTTTTCAGCTGCTAAAAATCTTGAATAAAAAGTTAGCCATTCATCTTTCATCATCAGTCCAAAATTAATCAATACCTTCAGAAAAGTGAGCAAATAACTTATTCATTTCATTGATTCAATTTTTTTATTTTTTTTTTGAATTTTTTTGATTTTTTTTGATTTTTTTTTTTTTTTAAATGAAATAAAGCATGGATGAAATAATTGTCCTTATGAATATTTTTGAAACAAAGTCATGCCAATGCCTCTTTCATGCAAAATAAAAATAAAAAGCTTGAAATTTCTAAAGTCAAATTCCTAACTATGAAGGAGATGAAAGCAAAGTCCTTTTCAATTTATACAACTTGCATTTGATGCACATGTGATAATGTGCTTGCCTCAAATAATCCATTTGTCATTCATCATATGCCACCACACATGAATTCTGCCACATTTTCCCTCAAATAAGGAAATTAGTTCCTTGATTATTTCTCAAAACCGTGACTGTTTTCATAATAAAAAAAAAAACATTTTTCTCTCACGCACACTGCAAATTAGTGCTCCAAAGAACCATGAATTTCTCCCAAATGGCTGCGAATTTCAGAAAGTTTTTATAGTATTACCTAATTCACCCTGTTCCCAAAAAAATCCATGTTTTATTTTTTTCTAATTCGTCCTGGTTTGCTCAGAAAATTCGTTTTAAAATCGGGTGTTTTTGACAATGACGCATTTCGTTTTCTGGCAATTATTTGTGGTTTGATTTGTTTTTATTTTGCAGGTTTTGAAGTGTAATGGCTTGTATCTCATAGAGAAGTTCAGATTGATCTTCCTCATTCCAATTACTTGCAATGGAATCTACAATCTTCTCTTCATCAACAGTCTGAAATCTTCTCTTCATCAGCAATTTCTTCATATGATACACTTCCATTGTATGTCCCTACAATTGAATTTGTAATCTTCTCTTAATCAGCAATTTACACTCTTCTTCTCATCAACAATTTGTAATATTTTCCTCGTCATCAGTTTCTTCATGTGATATACATTCATTGTGTGCAAATTTTTTTTAAAATGATTTCTAATAACTGTTGTTTGAAGAAAAATGAATATGAAAAAGAGAAGGTTTTTTTTTTTTTTTTAAAATTGCAGTGCATGGGTCTTTGTGTGGATTGAAAGTCTGCATATATGCGTAAAGCCAAGCCAAAGAATGGCCTCATGCGTATGCATGGGTCTTATTTCCATGAGGTTTTTTTTTAATTGATTTGTTAATAAAATTATGTATGTTATATTTTCAAAAACTTTAAAAATACACATATATATTCATTAGACAAAACAATTTATTGAAATCAATTTTTTAAAATTGTTGAATCAATTGAAATGATGAAGTTTTATTTTGTCTCCCTTTTTTTTTTTTTTTTCATATAACAATTCTTTTTTTGATCCTCCAGATCACACAAAGTGCGGGAGGAGAGCATACTCAAGAATTATTAATTATTTTAGATGTAAGAAATGAGGCTACCTAATCACACTTCCCCGACAATGATGCAAAAATGTTTTTTCAATTTAATGTCTTAAATTTATTTCATAAATTATCAACCGAGGTTTGTAAACTGATGAAGTGTGGTGCACTATATGTGCTTAGTTAACCTTCTTCTTACTTTTTTTGTACGTTTTTGGATTTTTATGAAATTCTAAAAGACAAGTATGGTTATGGATATTGACAATGATGTCCTTTATATTGATTTACCAACTTGAAAGCAGAAAAAGGAATTTGAAACATACAATGACAAAACTTGAAAGGAAATAGAAGTATTATCTTTGAAATGAAAAATGTGCTACTAATCTAATAAATCAAAACGGTGAACTAGTGAGCATGAAACCAAACTATTCTTGCTGGCACATGTTAAAGACAAAAGAAACTATCTTTGAAAGAAATCCAAGAAAGTTGCAATAAGAAATAAATCTAAATCAAATTACATCAACTTGTCTTCGATCCCTCATCATTAGTCGCTATGATTTCGGAAGTAACCATAAACAATTTGATAATGATATCTAACTATGAGAAAGTAAACTAATATCAAACTACACATTTCATAATACAATCCCTCACCATCAGTCCAGCTGTGGCTTTCGGAGGCAACTGAAGATGTTATGAGCAGTTTAATATATCTAAATTTGCGGAAAGGAAACTAATATCAAACTACACATTTCATAATACAATCCCTCACCATCAGTCCAGCTGTGGCTTTCGGAGGTAACTGAAAATGACATGAGCAATTTAATATATCTAAATATAACTACTGAAGCAAATGTGCAAGACTGAAATAAACAAAGCAATACCGGAATTAAACAAAAACTAAGAAAAAATAAATTAACAGGAGAACAATATTGATTCCATGTCATTAGTCAAAAGATATGCAAATGCCCGGGCTGCCATGAAAAATTATGCTAAAAGCTATGATTTCAGAAAGCAATCTAAGTAAGGAAATATGACAAAACAGAATTGAAAGAAACTTATCTAGAAAACATGTAGAAGCCTCCTTGGATAGCAGGGGCCCTCTGCTACCAATTTGGTGTAGTTCTTAGCTCCTTGAAGATAAGATCACAATAGCATCAAAGAACTAAGCTTCTTTATTCAAAAAAACTCACAAATTTACATCCCATTCCATCTTGAACTTTGTTACAAAAGACTTCTCTACTACTTTTTCCTTACTTCCTCATTACTTCCTCATTACCTATGATAGGAGAAAGCTTCTCCTATTTATACAAAATATGAGGAGACATCTCATTAATGGGAGTCCATGAATCTCTCCCTCCATCTCTAGAGTTACAATCAAAATAAGAAATGATAAGACACATGTCTTTCTAGAGTTTCAACACAACTTGAGGAATGAGACACATATCCTCTTAGAGTTTCAATACAACAAGGAAGTGAGACACATATCCTCTTGATCCCATAATATTCTCCAACCAAATTCGAATTTGGTCTTAGAGTGCCACATAAGGGTCTTCTAGAAGTCTCCTTTTGACCTACACATGTCACAAAACTCATAACACATATATAGATATACGAAACTATGTTAATTTTCTAGTTTCTAATCATAAATTCACTTAAAATATATAAAATAAATAACTTTGGAAAACAAGGATCCTAACCCATATATTTATGAAAATGGTTACTTGATGTAGGGTTTTAGGTCAAATGGCTATGAAATAAGAGATAAATGGTTATGACATAATGGAAATATGTATGAATATGGAGAACACTTTTGAGACTCAACAATCATCTTTTGCTATTGATGGTGAAAGTTTTTTTATCCGTTGTTTTAACCTTTACTCTGTAAATGGTTTCCTTTTGATTTGTCTCTGATTTGATTTTTCACTTGATTTTCTCTTTCTGAAACTTTTGCTGAATGAAGCCTTTGAATACATTTCCTGAGGATCTAGAGCAAACAGGTTCTTAACTAGTATTTTTTGTTCAGGTCTTGTATGATCACCTGCAAAAAACAAAACAATTTTTTAATGAAACACATGTTTACAGGGGGCAAGAATGGTTTCATTTGAACTAGGAGTTTTGTGGAAAGAGTATGGACTGTAAATGGCTTTTCATTTTCACAAATTTAATACAGAGATGGGAGAATAAGGGTAAAGCTGGTTTTTGAAATTTTAATGGCTTAATGCATTGGCGCGAGGTTTCATAACAGTGGTTTACCATATAGCATTGGAGTAGACTAGCGTTTTATCACGCAGTGGAGGGATGGTTAATGCTAGTTTTAACACATGCAAAGATGAGTTGGTGGTTTTCATATTGAAGAAAATAAGTTAGTAGTTTCGGGGATAGGAGTGCGATAACACACGATATTGACGCATGGCAAGTGGAGGGGGTGCGTAACCGCCCATTTCACAACCCCTGTGGTGTTAACCTCTTGGAGTATTTTGAAATGCAATATGAAGAGTGGGCCATTCGATTAGCTAGTGATAATCAGATGGTGGATAGATGAAGGGATTTCAAAGATGTGGGGCCTAGGGATTACTTCTACCAAGGGGTATTAGATATATGCGAAAATTAACTATGAAGTGGGCCGAAGAAAATGAGAGCTTTATAATGTAAGGGATAAGTTAAAAATGTTAGCGGGAGGTGATCTAAAACCATATAAACTATATGTTAAATAGTATGTAAGGGTGTAGGGATAGAATATATATGGGGGAAAGGGTTTAATATATGGGAATGGTTTTAAATAATATCGAGGAAGGATTTTTGGAAGTGGGACCCGATATTAAATATTGAACATTGCAAACTTTTGGAGAAGTGGATTTATTACAGTTTTATTTTTTGAAAAAGGTGGAGTTTAGTTAGGAGAAGGAATATTAGCAATGAAAATAGGTTTTTAACCTAAGGAAAGGGGTCTTTTAGGAAGGGGAAAGGGGTCTTTTACAAGGGGAAATTATTTCCAAGAGTGGGAATAGGATGTGTAGGCAAGGGGGAATGGTTAGAAAGATGTTAATAATATGAGATGAACCAGAATGATGCTTTCCAATTCTTGTGAAAGTAATATAACTACCCAATTTTATCCTAACATTTTATTTCCTTTTATTGGGCACATTTGAGCTTGCTAACCCTTTTATTTTCTTTTAATAATCAAACTAATCTAATTATAACCTTATAATTGCCAATGGCTCAGATTAAACTATTGAGCTCATTTATTCTCTACCCAACTACTAATCTGCCAAGATTAAATGGTTTGGCTAGATCATTATTCTCTAACTATAAACATGAAATTTAAGGCATGAATGATCAAAATTAAGTTGTTTGACCATAATGGATTGTGGCATTTTGGAAAAGCTGCACACAAATTTATTTTCATAAAAATACACTAATAGTAGTGGCATTTGAATGTGCAACACTTTCATGATCTTATTTTTATCTCTTTTTGTGGGCTTTATATTTTATATTATTTTTTGATCTTTTTATTCTGGTCCTTTGATTTTTCTTTTTAGGACTGAACCTCTTTTCATATATATATATATATATAT
Organism: Pinus albicaulis; assembly: GCA_034641835.2. Lineage (NCBI taxonomy): Eukaryota > Viridiplantae > Streptophyta > Pinopsida > Pinales > Pinaceae > Pinus > Pinus albicaulis. The sequence goes on along the minus strand of CM076583.1, from coordinate 896,103,163 downwards.
ATATATTAAATATGGGAAAACATTAGCAAAAATCAAAGATATGTACAATATTACAAGATTTTAACATAGAAAATTCAAAATTATAAATCCTATTATTATAGGACCCTAAAATTGGGGACAACAAGTGATGGAAAAACCCACTGGCTATCTAAAATGGGGTAAAGAAAATTAAAATCCAACATTTTTTGTAATTCTTGTTTTACTATATCATTGAGATATGGATTTACTCTTCTCTGGGGCTACTGAATAGCACAAGAATCTTCTTCTAAATATACATGATGTGTACATAATTGCGGGTCAATTCCTTTCATATCTAAATATTCCAAGGAAAAAGCCTCTTTATATCTTCGAATAATCTATATTATTATTTTTTTCTATTGGTTATCCATATTGGCATTAATGTTAAGGGTTTTACCCAGTCCAATTTCAATTGGTATGCTATTATGAATGAAAGTCGTGGGTATATGATTTTCGTTTGGAATTTCTAATGGATCTTCCTGTGTTGCATTATCAAGTATAGCCTTTAACATTTGACACATTGCATTTCCTATGGCAGACAGTCCCTTAATAAAGAAATTAATTACATCATATTGTGTCTAATTTTTAAGTTCAAGGGCTTCATCTAACGTAACAGGGGAGTGTAAGTTTTATTCTCGGTATCCAAGTGAGCATGTTCAATAGTTTTTAATAGGTGAGCTAGGTTTAGCAAGAAGATATATGAAGATACTTTTCATGGTGTTTCCCCTAGTAATTGTCATTTTGCCTATTCAGAAACCTATATATGCATATTTTGTTGCAAACCATGGCCTCCCTAATATGAGAGGATGTTCATCCAATGTATTCCTTGGATTGATAACCAAAAATTTTACTGGGAGTTCCCAAGAATCCAAAGAGACAATAATGTCTTCTAGAGTACCTTCAGGTTTGACTACAAATCTATCAGCTAACTCCAATAATATTGAAGTTGGCTTTAAGAATGTAATACCCAAAATACTACATACCTCATGAGTCAAAATATTCATGGCTTATCCTAAATCTACCAGAGTATTTGGAAAGGTGCAACCCTTAATTTTGATAGTTACTATTGGGTTTCCTGGGTCATCATACTTGGCAGGCACCTGTTTTCCAAAAATGAGATCAAATAATGTTCCAATGGCGTAAACTGTTGATGGGTCTTCGGGTTTTGTTGGAAGATGATCTCCTAGAAAGCTATGAATCTGGTCCATTTTGTATATTTTTTATTATATTTAGTCTAACGCAGGGGTTTTGAGTTGGGTCAAAGCCCCTAATACATTGTAAGCAGGTCAAGGGTAGACCAAGAGTCCGCAAACCATGATTTTCAGACCATTGGAAGCATAGGCTAAAGTAGTATAGATAGTTGAACCTTTTTGAGTTGATAGGTAGAGAATGAATAGAGATTGAAACAAAGTACGGATTTCTAGATCTGGATTGGGTTGTTTTGGGTTAGGACTCCTGCTAGCTGTGTGCGTGGAGATCCCCTATCCTCGTATGTGTGGACCCTACTGGCTGTGTGCGCAGGTTGTATTCGGGGAATGTATGAATATTTTGATATATAATATATACGAAGTATTACTGAACCTTCTGATCTATTCTGTTATGATTAATGCAAGCTAAGATTATCTGATTAGGCTACGAACTTGTCTATTTTATCTCTATGATATGAACATCTTTGCATTTAGAATATTAATATGATAAGACTAAAACTGCACTCATTGATTCCATCTCTATTAATGATTTTGAACTGTTTGTGTTAATGCTACTGGTTGTGATTATGTTGTTCTATGGTTATAATTGATTATGCACACATGGATGCAAGCCTGCTAGAGAAGATCTGATTAGAACTATAGGCTGGTTACGTCTGGAACCCTGCAAATCACCCTCCTGCATAGATCTGATAATTGCAGGCCTACATGATTACCTTCTCTCTCTCTCTTAGGGTGTGGAAACCTGGTTCTAGCACCCTCCCATACTGCTTCAGGTGAGACTTTGGCCTACGCAAGTAGGTCACTACGAAAAGGGCCAATAGTATAGGGGTTTGTTGGCAAACCTTAACCTCCGAACCTGGGTCAGGACCCCTCGAGCCAACAAATGGTTCTGTTGCCAAGATTGGGAGCATTTTGAGAGAGGGATCGGGTAATGCCAAGGCCGTATTAGAAACTTGAAAGAAAAGAAATTGATTAATGGTTTGAACAACAAGTTCAAGAATTCGCAGTAAAATAAAACCCCGATGAGAGGTTGACCACCGAAGAGTGGAAGAATAAGTATATTTTAACGAATATCTATGAGACCTTCTTTGTAAAAATTGCGATTGAGCTCCAGGAGTGGCTCACAAGGTTGGTCGAATTTCAGAAGTGTTGGAAGAACGAGTGGGTCACATAGTGGACCCCTGAATTGATCCAGCAGTTAGAGAATACTGACAATACCATAACTCGCATGCAAATTGCTCACCCTAATTCATGATGGCTGCCTATGGATCCAGGACAAGACTCCTATCAGTGTTGTGTTGATTCATAGGATTACTAGTCTCCAAATGCATGGACGAAGCCCTCTGGAGTGAGTGGGTAAGAAGTATGAAGTTGATACTACTGAATTAATGCGCCAAAAATTCAAGGTGGAGCGGAATACCTGGGGGTTTATTATCAAATCCATCAATGGTCATGCTCTGTAGTTGGACACGATACTGTTTTCATGCAAATTGATACGAAAATTCTAAGTCACCACTGTCCCCGCCTACGTGATCCAGCTAGCAAGCCAATGTGCGGAGGTAGTTTGTTTCAATTGGGCTCAATACTTGTGTGACGAATTCTTGGCGAATGCACGAGAATCCCGGGACTTAGGCTGCAATTTTTGTTACTCATGGCTATTGTTCCTCATCGATTTGGTCGCCTAGAGAGTGCATGTAGAGTCTGTCCTCCCTGAGATTACCTCATATATGTGTGAAGGAGCCCATTATGCGCATTTGTGGGACTCCAAGGATGCACAATGCATAGAGGACAATCAAATCTTCTGGGTCCTCTTCTATAGCAGCATGGAAGCTACGATCAACTCTTGCCCACACTTATCACCCATAGTCTATGACAAGTACAAATGCATCGCAACCTTTCAGGTGACCATGCACAATATACAGATTCAGAGCCGAAAGGAGAAAGTTTGGACCTAGCTCCCCTATATGGTCGCAAACAAGGAGATTGATAGTGTTATTGCACTCTAGACCCCGCAGTGGAATATTGGCTTCAAGACTGGAGCAGAGGCCCCCAAAGTTGCCAGCACCAAACTCTGGAAAGTGTCACCGCTGTGACAGAAGGCCCGATCTCACAAAAATTGGTCAACATCACCCAGAACGTTGTTTCCCAAAGCGAAGCTGTGCTGCCCCCATTAGCTGAAGCGATCAAACTATTATAGGTGCATGTGGAAACCCCACCACCTCAGTGACTCGGGACGAGTCACAAGATTCTGTTGGGGGATTGTTGGAACAGGGTCTCCTACAAAGCTGTGAATCTAATCCATTTTGCATATTTTTTATTATATTTAGTCTAACGCAAGGGTTTTGGGGTGGGTCAAAGCCCCTAATACATTGTAAGAGGGTCAAGGGTAGACCAAGAGTCCGCAAACCATGGTTTGCGGACCATTGGATGCGTAGGCTAAAGTAGTATAAATAATTGAACCTTTTTGATTTGATAGGCAGAGAATGAATAGAGCTTGAAACGAAGTACAAATTGCTAGATATGGTTTGGGTTGTTTTGGGTTAAGACTCCTGCTGGCTGTGTGTGTGAAGATCCTCTGTCCTCCTGTGTGCGGACCCTGCTGGCTATGTGCGCAGGTGGTATTTGGGGAATGTATGAAGATTTTGATATATAATATATGTGAAGTATTGCTGAACCTTCTAATCTGTTCTGTTATGATTAATGCAAGCTAATATTATCTGATTATGCTGTGAACTTGTATGTTTTATCTCTGTGATATGAACATCTTTGCATTTAGAATATTAATGTGATAAGACTGAAACTGAACTAGTTTATTACATCTCTATTAATGAATGGGAACTATTTGCATTGACATTACTCACCGAGATTATGTTGTTTTATGGTTATAATTGATGATGTGCACATGGATGCAAACCTGCTAGAGCAGATCTGATAAGAACTATAGGTTGGTTACATTTGGAACCCTACGAATCATCCTTCTGCATAGATATGATAATTGCAGGCCTGCGTGATTACCTTCTCTCTCTCACAAGGTGCAGAAACCTGGTTCAAGCACCCTCCCATACTACTTCAGGTGAGACTTTGGTCTGCACAAGCAAGTCATTGCCGAAAGGGCCAGTAGTACAAGGGTTTGTTGGAAAACCTTAACCTTCAAACCTAGGTCAGGACACCTCAAGCCAACAGGTTTCCTTCCAATAATTTGACCACGTAATTCTTTGATTGTTTTAGCATAGATTGGAATGTCTCATATAGCTTGAAGGAGAATAATTTTTATACACAAGTTATTTAATTCCCCTATAAGATCAAAATAAGCATAAATAGTCGGTTTAGTTAGCATGAGTCTTTTGGGGAATGGAGGAGAAACATTTGTAATCTTATCAGAACCCTGTTGATTGAGTGTGGCATCGACAGGTTGGGAAATAATTACAGCTGGAGGTTTTTCTACAAGCTCGTCCTTTATATGAGTTTCATTTTCTTTTAGTTATTGGTTAGCTCTGTCTTCTTCGGGGAAGACAACGTGCACAGATCTCAGCCATAACTCATTACATTGAAGAGGATTTTCTTCAGAGTGCGGAATTTCGATAATTTGAACATATTAGACAAGCTTGTTATTCGGATTAGGATTTAGCTCAACTAATAATCTCTAACGTATTAGCGGTTAGGGTTTTGATGGTAGCTGAAATGGAGCTTGTAATGATGGCTGAGACTGGGGAATGTTCCTGACAGGTATATTGGTTGGCCTTGTGGGGTGCTGCCATTTTTAAGGCCACATATAGTTTTACGTAGGTGAATTAATCCATTGTGAAGGATAGGGGTTATTGGTTGCATTATGCCATGATGGAGTAGAATATTGTGAATTGGGCCATATAGGGCCAGTAAATGATTGATTTGGCCAATTCAGTGTTGTAGAAGGTTGGGATTGCCAATTGGAGTCAAAATAGGGTTATACATACCATGCAGATCCAGGAATTTTTTTTTGAATATTTTCTCCTAAATGAAACATAGATGCATATTGCATCATACCTAAAGGACATGCCTATCATTATCATCATTGTGCCATAAGATATGTTGGTTCTGGATCCTCCTCAGCTTCTTTCAACACAACCTTTAGCTCTGGGAGATGTGGACATTCATTGGTCGAATGATTTTTTGTTCAAATATTGCATTTATGAACCATATCTAGTAGGCATTCCTATTGGCTCTATTTCTTTCCAAAACGTGGACAGAACATGGCTAAAGTTAATTCTTCCTTGGATTATTTCTATCTGGCTTGCAAAACATATAAGAGTGTAGTTAATGTGCCCAAAATATCAGTCTTAAAATATTCTAAAATATTACCAATTTATTCTCTAGTTACACCCCCACCCAAGACTTTGCCGGTTTGAGTGGGAGACTCCCAAATTCTGGATCCAGTTCAGGTACTTTCTCATGAGCACTTGATCCATAGTTTAAAAATATTATCATACTCTTCTTAAGAAATATCACCTTGCCCCATGAGATTCACGGTGTCTATCCATTCATCTTCCATGCCTTTAATTAAATCATCTTTCAGTACTTCCTTTTGTAAAGTGGCATACAGTGATCTCTATAGGTTGTACTGAAATATATCAATGTATTCCTCTAATGTTTAATTTTCCTTTGTAGTCAATTTAACGCTTTCATAGTTTAATTTTGTAGATCGAAATTAATACTTATATTTGGTAAGAAAATATTTTTTCAGCACATCCCAAGAATCTTTAGTACCTCCTTCTAACCCCATGTACCACCATAAAGCTGCTCCCTTCAATGTAGAAGGAAGAAATTTCATATTTTGGGGATCAGTGGTGTATTCATACCCTCCAAAAGTAACATAGAATGAGAATGAGAATGCTTCGGGATCCTCTAAATTCATGCCATGAAAATTTGTGGTACTTTTCAATGGGATGGCTTTCATCAGAGCATTGGCCAATGGATCGACTACAGGATATTCTAAGGTCGATGTTGGGACTTGCGGCACCACATTTTCCATTGGGTCAAAAATTCACCAATGATTTTCAGGGATTTTGTGGTCAGGAAGAATTATTTGAGCAAGGGGATTTTGGTTGGTATTCAATTTTCGAGGGGGTTTCACTAGACTTCTTAGATCAGTAATTTCATATTATTTTCCTTCAACAATAATCATAAGGGCTTCAAGTCCAGAAACTTGTGGAACTGTCTCAAATATCATAATTATATTCCACTCATTTTTCCCTCCCCTTCTTTCCAGTTACAAGAATTCGCCTCATTCCTATTAGATGGAGTGGAATTTTTGATGGTTGTACCTTCAAAGCTTTGTTCAAATCCTTCGGTTTTGCTATGAATCTCAACACGAGCTAAAGTGGATGGCTCTGTTGCTCAAGGGGAAATCATAGAGCCCTTCCCAGAAATCGTAGAGCCTTTCCTAGATATTGTTCAGGAACCTAATGGCATTTGAGACTGAGATTTTCGAATTATTTCTTCTATGAAGGGTGATATCCCAAGGTTCACTGGGCCTCAGGCTTTTGCAGTTTTTGATTGAGCTTTTTGTTCCATTACAGCCTGGATTTTATTATTATTCTTATTCATACACACCTACCTAATTTCAAGTGTATCAACCAAATTTGGGCACTAAAAATATCTCTTTACTTGGTGTGTGTGTGTAGGTTCTCACCTTCTGTCTTCAATACCCAACCCTTTAGAGAAACAATCTATCACTCTTTTGACAACCTCCCTGCCAACAATGCCAAAATTTTTGGTGCTATGAGGTTCCTAAGGAATCAACTCAATCTTCTAATCATTAATCTATCAACCCGGAGTTCATATTTTTTTTACAAGGTTTTCGGCACATTCTATGCATGGATAGTACTTTAAATTACAAGAGCATATGGAATACTAATACGAAGGCAAGGCTTTGAATAAATATTTTCAAAAAGACCAAATTCAATAAGTAAATAGAAATTAATCATTAGGCAGAAATTATAGAACTACTTTACTAATTTGGAAGCAAGTATTAAATCCTACCAAACCAATCATTCCTATTATGATGTGAAACTTCAAGATATCTAACAAATGGAACCTATTCTTAATTACTAATTACATCGATCCTTTATAACTTCTCATAGTAAAGTATAGAAATCGAAATTCACTCTACTAGAACGTAAGTATGGAAATGCACACAACTAGATAGTTGAAATTGAACGTTTATTCAATTCAGTTAGAAAATTCAACCATTCATAGTACTAGAATGTAAGTCTAGAGATTCCATAGCTAAGAAAAAAATCCAAAAATTCACACAACCTATATTATGAATCTATGAATTCACTCAGTAGAATTGCATATTTAAGAATTTACACAAAAACAACAATCATTCGTATGAAAGGAAATAAAATATAATAGTACGAAAAAGACAACAATATTTCCAGTGACTAGGCCCATGGTCTCCAGAAGTAACTAAATTAAGAAAGATTCAAAAAAATATAATAAAGAAAAACCATTAAAATTTCATTTACATCAGAAATAAGTTACAAAATCAGTTTGTAAACTTAAAACAATTACATTTTTCACTCTTAACACTCACTGGAGTTAATCTCAAATCATCGTTATCTTTGTTCTTACTGAATTTTTGTATTTGTATTACAATGTATCTCTAACATTGGAATGAAAAAGATATCTTGATAATCAGAAGACTCTTAGGATTTCTTATTAAGATTACAAAATATTTTAAAATAACAAATAATATATTTCCTTGATCATTCTATGAAATTAGATATGAATCCTCAATTAGCATGCCAGTATATTTCCAATGGTCTTCCAGAATTGGTTTTCTTCTCTAGTTCTCCAAGGGAACAACAATTTTTCATTAGATGTCTTATGTTCACGAACTTACCAAAATTATAACTTTATGATAACTAAACCACTCAAATTAACTCATTAAAAAATTAAATACTAAGTCATTATTAATTACTTTTATAGATCTTCTATTTCTCAAATTGTTATAAACTAAACTAAAAAGACTAACAAAATAGATGTTTAACTAAATAAACAAAGGGAAGAAACATACCAATTCTATAGGCCAACAAGGACTAGGCCGAGACTGATGATGATCAACAGAGATGGTGGCTATGGGGTGGGGGGCATCATGCTCCCAAGTATGGAATAATAGGGGAATGCTTCCCCTGTTTGAATGATTTTATGGAGTGCCATTGTGTTCTAGGTGCTCAAATAATTGATTCAAGTGTTCGGCTCCCATGGCATGAGATCCTCCAAAGGATGATAAGTATATGTAAGGATATATGTTTCACCTAGTTTTGTATGTATGGTTATAGCATGCTATCAACATTCCAGATGTATTTAGAATAATGGATTCCAAACACATGTATGGATGGTTTTATTATATCATTCTCCATTTTTATGTTGTATGGATTTGTTCTGATGGGAAGAATTGATGAATGTAATGGTAGAAAGGAAATGGTGGATTTTTGATCTCATGTGGTGGTACATGTATGCATAAAATGGACTAAATTTATGTGTTTGCATACATGGTGTCACCATACACAAGAGTTGCTTCAGATATAATGAAAATATGTTCAATTAGATGACACTTTGTTTAACCTAAAATGATTTCTAATGGACTTGGTTGTTGAGGTAAAAATGAGCGATGATTAAGTCGATCATCCTTAATATTATCTCGAGTGGTATGTGACTTGAGAGGTTCTTGAAGGTGGGGAAGAATAATATCTTCTCTTGGACTATGACGGTTGGGAAAAATATGTTCTCCTGGACTCTTAAACACGGATGTCCCATTACCCACACATTGTGTGGAAATGTAATGGAAACAAGGTGGATCTGGCTCAATTTCATAGGCTTGAAGTAAGGGGTGATGAAACCAATCATTATCATGGGTGACAAATTTCACATGCACATCGTCTGAAAGGTTGGAAAAATGACTTGTAGATGTGGCATCTACTGATGTTGAGACCAAATTTTATTTTGAATTTTTTTTTAAACAAGCACAATAGGAAAATCCTAAAGAGTCCAAATATATCAATTATATTTATGTAGAAAAGTATATGATAAGGGTAGAGCTATCAGTCATCTAGAAATCAGGAAGGGGAATCACGATGGTGTGTTGAGAAACATCTTATCATGGCGAAGAACTAGGGCCAAGACATGCAAGTAGAGGAGAGGTGGAATCACTACAAGCAATATATAACTCGTGAAGCACTTGAAGCGTATCACAAAAATATCTGAGACGAGAAATGCAATGGGAATAATTTCCATACTTGTGACACAAAGCACAACAGTGATTCACGCATAATATTTTTCTTTCGTTGGCAGACTTAGGTAAGGTAACATGGAACTCAAGAATGTTAGGGATGGGAAAATTATTAGAGATGACATTCTCAATAGGAGGGAGATTAGGAAAATTATCCATGGTTTTCCCAACAACATCACACAAAGCACATGGAGGAGAAATATTTGGCAGTATAGGAGGAGTGGAATTTTGTTGGGGTTGTTTTTCTTTTCCCCCCTTCTTCAAGGCTTTTCATCCCTCACCAGATAATTTTGCAATAGGAGTGGATTCCTGTTTATGTTGCAATGGAACTCAAGGAAAGGAAGGGTGCTAATAATGGGTTTAACTAGATTCAAATCCATGTAAGCTTTTAGTTGATTGGGGGGTGTTTGCTAGAGGATCGATGTACCATATTGGGATCCCCAAAGTGATGTTAAGAAGACCCAACATAGCCATTACATGGTCAGAAAATATTCCTAGTGGAGGGAATAAAAAAGGTATCTAAAGGGAAGGATAATGACTTGGAGGAAACCCTATTGGGTGATTAATACTTGGGGCAACAGTTCTTGCTTGGAAAGGAGCCACAAAGATACTAGCAGGATGGAACCAAGTTGGATTAATTGTACCTAATGTTATGCATTTGACCTGTTAGACAAGCCATAAAACAATAAATATGAAAGAAAATAGCTGATGAAAATAGATATCGCCAAAAATAGACAAGAGAGAGATATATCTCATTATATAGAAACAAGATACAATGTTCACTTGCCTCTTCGAGGGGGAAACCTCCAACAGAGTAGTGCTCAATTACAATATGACAAAATACTTCCTCCTTCTATATAATGCTATTTATAGCCCAATGAAATCAAAATCCTTAAATACCAGTGGTCCTTGACATAATGATGGGTTAACTGTCTTATTTATTAACTAATGCCCATTTATAACGAAATGTTGTCCCTTTTCTAGAATGTTGGTCGACTAGTTACAATTCTTATTAATGCGGATAACCACTTGCAGGCTTTATCAACTCAAAAAACTAACTATGAATCTGAATAGGCCCTTATGGTATTATTTCATAAATAAATGGCTTAGGGCTGGATAGTAACATCCCCTCCCCCAAAAAATAAACCTTGCCCTCGTGGCTGAAGTTGTTGAAACTACCGAAGAATAGTAGTCGGTTCCCAGGTCGCATCTTCCTGAGAGGTGTCATTTCACTTGATTGTTACTTCCTTGATCGTGTGGCCATAAAGATGACGTTCACAAGTATCCAGGACCTATTCTAGTTGGAGCCAAAGTGAGCCTTCCTCATCTAATTCTGGCATACTTGTTTGGACCCTGAAATTGTTTCCCACCACTTTCTTGAGGCACGAAACATGAAATACTGGGTGGATTCATGAAGTGGTTGGTAAATCAATTTTGTATGTGATGGATCCTATATGTTTTAAGTACCAGATAAGACCCATAGAATTTGGGTGCGATTTTCTGACATCCTTTCTCTTTGAGATATATATTCCCATATGGTTGGAGTCATAGGAATACATGGTCACTTACTTGAAATGACTGTTCGCATTCATGTTGATTGGTCTGTTGCTTCATTATTTTATGCGCCTAATGTATATTTTCTTTGAGATGAGCGATCACGGGGGCATGATTCTGTATTAGTTGATCAACTGACTACACTTTGGAACAATAAGGGAGGTAAGACACTAGTGACGGAGGAAGTTGTCCATAGAAACCCTCATAAGGTATCATGTTTGTGCCTTCATGATAGTTAGTGTTATACCACCATTTAGATAGAGGTAGCCATTGGACCCATTGATGTTGCTTCTCAGAAATGAAGAAATGTAGATAGGTCTCCAAGCATTTCTTGACCGTGTCTGTCTGACCATCAGTTTGAGGATGATAAGTTGTATTGAGTTGTAATTGTGTGCCCTGGAGCTTGAAAATTTCATGCCAAAATTTTCTAGTGAAGTTGGGGTCATAGTCTGACACAATAAAAGTTGGCATGCCATATATTTTGAATATTTGGTCCATGAAAAATTGTGCCACCAATGTCGGGGTAAATGGGTGGGGTGGAGCACAAAAATGAGTATATTTGGAAATCCTATCAACAACCACCATGATAACTTATTTTTTTCTGCACTTTGGGAGGCCAATAATGAAATCCATGGAGATGTATGTCCATACTAAAGTAGGGATGGGTAAAGGTTGTAAGGTTCCTAGCTGTTTTATTGGTTCCCATTTTTTGCACTGGCATACTTCACAATCAGAGACAAAAGTAAGAATGTCAATTTTCATGCCTGTCCAGAATACAGAGTGGCGGACACATGCATAAGTATTTTGAAATATTGAATATTTGGTCATTAGAGAGGACTGAAATTTAGCCAATATGCAGGCTTTGAGAGATCAAGTTTGGGAGAGCACTATTCGATTCTTGTAACGTAGAACCTCATCCTAGAAAGAGTAATCAGTTGAGGCATTTGGTTTGTCTCTCAAGTTATTAATGAGCTGGGACAGGAGGTGTGGGTGAAACATTCCCAATGAGCATCTTCAATCCAATATCATCATGGTAGAGAGAGTGATAAAAGGGTGTTGTCATCCTCAAATTGTCATGATAAGGCATCAACTACTACATTTTCATGTCCCTTTTTTTAAATGGTTTCATAATTCTTACACCAATTTTTAGTCATCTAACCTGTTACTATTAGATGGACCAAAGTACACCATGTAAGAGCAACTTTACCCTAGTAAAATTGCTTTCACTATGAAAAATAACTTAGTAATCCATACTTTATTAAGTTGTTTATGGTCTAAAGAGGAAACCCGATGAGGAATAATTGAATAAATCCTTATTTTTTTTATTTTCCTCAAGGAATAATTCATTAAACCAGAGTTTAATTAATATTCCTAGTCATATTTAACCCAAAACAGAAAAATTAATTAGATAAATCATTATTTAGTCTGTAGGAATAATTATTTAAAACATTATTTAAGTAATATTCCTTGTTAAATTTGACTAAATCATCTATAAATAATTGAATAAATTATTATTTATCTAGTTATTACTCAAAAAAATTCTTAAAATAATAAATAAATCATTTATTTATTTATTATTTACAAATAAAGGGATTTGACCAAATTCAAATTTCCTTTCCCTCCAACAAAAATAATAAAATATTCCATAAAATTTTGGATCTAGATTTGGTTAATAATATTTTAATTATACACCAATATCTAGACTAACTCAAAATTTTGTTATAAATAGAAGGGGTTTTCCATTCATTCATTACCTTTTGTTTCCTAAATATCACTCTCATCTCTACTTTTGGTCTAACTCTAATCCTCCATCATTGTCATATTTTTCTACTTTTTTCTTGTGAAGTCCCCTTCACTTCCATTTTTGTCTACGTTTTCTGCACCATCAAGAGAGAGAGATCTTATATCTGAAACACTGAGGACATATAAAACCCCATCCAATTGAGGGGGACTGGTAACATATTTCTATGTTACCTTCCAGGTGTGATAATACAAAAATTATTTAAAAATATTCTTGTCTTATTCATTAGATGCATGGAGCAACTCTTACTTGTATTTATTGTTTAATGTATTTAACTGCATAGATCTATATTTCTATATAATTTATTCTGATCAATAACTTCAGATCTAAGGAAATTGACAACCATATTTGATGTTAGGGTTGTTTGTTATGCACAACTAAATTGAGCTTTTTTCGTATGCTGTCATTTTTCAGATCCCTGCATGAGCAGCTGCTTCAACCCCTAGGGTTTTTCTTTAGCTTATTATTTTGAATTTCTTGTTGTTGTTTTTAACCATTAAACACCCTAAAACAGTAAAAATTCTTACTTCCATTTGTTTCTAGACCTATTGCGCAGGTGACAGGTATCAACCACACCTGACATAACACTTTTTCTGAAACTTGCTCCCGAGAGTGCCGGAGGTGCAGGTTGCACTTTTTGGGCCAAGACCTATGACCTAAACCTTCAGGACGCAGAAAAAATCCTGAAACCTGCAAACTCTCCTAAAAATAGGCCAGAACCTGTGACTTGTACTTTTTGCAAGAATTTTTCTATGATTTTTCTAGGTTTGTCTGGGATACTGTTTAGGGTTGTCTAAACTCCCTCTCCACCCATATTGGACTTATAATTTCTTTTTTTTTACTTGTCAATGTAGGAACCAAGCCCCTTAGGGCTTCAATACACTTCCACATTTTTAGGAGGAGTTTAGCTGAAGCAGGTCATCTCCAATTTTAGTGTGTTCAGCCATTTTTCAAATCTGAACCTATAATTTTAGATCCATTTTAGGTTGGTTATTCATCCATAAAAAATACCTCTTTGCAGTTTTCTTTGGTCCTCCTTTAGGGTCCCCTCCCTTTCCCTTCGGGTTATATCCTTTCACCCCATTTTTTGTACCACTTTTCCCTCTGGTTTTTTGTTGTTTTTTGCACCTATTTCTAGCAGATCTGACCTTTATATCCCTATCCTTCTGGAATTTATATCCATTGGCCATATTGTGCGTTTTGAATAGATTTATCCCACCCATAGGCTAGTTGTTGGGAAGCCCTCCTCCTTCGGTTTAAATTGATGCATCTTTAGCTGTTTATTTTCTGTCATATTCAATTTCCCTTACTATCATTTTCAAATTTATTTACAGTTATACAACACATTGTTTTTTATTTTTTATTTTTCTTTTTTCTCTACACACGTATGGGATTAATTAAAATTAACACACTTATCACATACACACACACCATAAGTGAAGAGCCCTTGGTTTACACTGCGAGGCCAAGACTATAACATTGTAATCAATTGATCCTGCACCTCCCTGCCCTTGTTTAGACATTGTAATCATTTGATCCTACTCCTCCCTACCCCTATTGGTCTCTCTTCCTTCTCTCATCCATGTATGTTTTCCATCATTGCCTCCCCAAGGTGCTTATCCTAGAGACTCCATGGCCTTCATCCTTAGTTTCGGGTAGGAAGACTTACTCCTCCACGTAGGGTTCAAGTTTGACCTCCACCGAGTTCACATTCTGACTCTACTTCTGGTTCATCGGGTTCCCCTTCTGGTTCTATCCCCGACTCTCCTCCTGTCACCTTCACCATGTCCGGTTCAGGACCTAACACTATTGGTAGCTCGGGCCCTAATGCTAGGAATTCTACTAGGGCTACAACAGGAACTATTTTGGCTGCTACCTTGCTCCCTTATATGGCGGGTCTCAGTCTTCTCGATTCTAACCAGTTGATCAATGACCCGTACACCATGATCTTGGTTGGCATTCTATGCTGACGAAGATCCTTTCATACATCCCCAAGTTTGAAGGTCTTGCTATAGAGGATCCTACGAACCATTTTCGTTGTTTCCAAATGTGGTGTTCTTCTAACTCCAACACCAATGAATTCGTTCATCTTCGGTTGTTCTAGCGTATGCTTAATAGAGAAGCTTCCAAGTGGTATGTCGACCAAGGCTCCACCTCTCATACTACTTTTGCGACACATCCCATGGATTTTCATTCTTACTTCCAGCTTCCCCTTTGCTATGACACCAGTACCAAACTCTTGACCACTTTCCGTAAATTGACTACAACCTGCCTATCAGATAATGTCCAAGAGTGGCAGAGAATAAAGAGCCTATTTCAAGCCCCTACGTTCGAAGACCGTGTCTACATGGACTAGTTTCTCATATCACTTTTTTTTGCTATTGGAAAAGATGTTGTCTCTCACTTCCCTCAAACTGAGGAGGCTGCCCTCCATATTAAATTGAAATACGACCTGATCTACACACAGTCTGGTTATGTTTATACTATCTTACTTGATCTTCATACACCTGGTGGTGCTAATGCATCAGACGCATCCCATGTCACTAACGGTATCATTTGAGCCCTTTCTCATATGTACAATCATCCTCCCATGGGTTATGGTTTCCCTCGGAGAGGGGCCAGCTCCTGGATCACTTTCCCCCCTCTTGGTAGCATGTATCTAGGATATGGCATGCCTCCTCCTTTTTCCCAACCTGTTTACCCCAATGTTACCCAACCTCCTTATTATATGTATCTGCAGCTTAGTGCTCCAACTCCTACAACATTAGCACCTCAGCCTCCCTTTCCTTCTCAACCCCTGCAATAGTAGCCACCACCCCCTCAGGGTCAAGTGTACGCATACAATGGTGCGACTAATCCTCCTACTTCCAAAAATAAGAGGAAAGGAAAACAAAAAAAATATTCCCCAGGCAATCCAGGAAATAAACCCCAAGGAAATGCACCTAACACTGGAACCCAACAACAAGGCACTCAACCCAAGTAGGACAGGCTTATTCGCACGAACAAACCTTGTTCTTATTCTGGTGTCTATGGTCACTACACCCATGATTGTCCTCTTTTACCTCATATGTGTTAGGTGTGGGATGCTCAAGAAACATCCTGAGGACAGCAAGCCTCCCCTTCTATTCCTCTTAATAATGCCCCTATCCAGCCAGCTATGTTTACCAATACTTTTCCCCAGTAAGGATTTGTGGCCAACCAACCCCCTGAAAGTCATTCAGCCACTCTACCTCATCCATCTGGTACCTCTAATTAACATATCCTCATGATGAACTCTAAACAACCCATTACCATTGACCTCAACCTTCAGATTTGGTCCCGATAGTACAACAATCCCCCCGCTACATCTGCCCTCGAGCCCCCTTCTTCAGGTCCGACAGAGCCTCTTTTGACACCCAATGGTCCTTTACTGATCCCTCAGCCTAAGGCAAAGGTTCATACCAAGATCCCTAAGTGACCATTATGCTTAAAATTTGCTTCTAGTAAAGCTGACCATTCATATAGTATAGTAGATGACTTAGTGCAATCCCCCCTACTAATTCCCCCCGTCATGCCCTTCACAATGAAAATCTCTACTAATTGCCATGGGAACTATGGATCCTTTAGATGATAGTTTTATTTTCTTTGATGTTGGCCGGTCATAACATCGCCCCATTCCTGCTTCCGTCGCCTTTGAAATCCCTGTCAAGATCTGGAATGCCAACATCTCTTGTTGTATCATTAATGAGGGGGCATCCACCTATGTGATGTCCGCTTTGGTTTGGAAGCAACTCGGATCTCCTGAGTTAGCCACTTCCACTATCACCATCTGAGAGTGGGATGACCACTCTTCCCAGCCCCTTGGCATGCTCTGCAATTGTCCCATTACTCTTGCGCGAAGAATGTTTGTGTTGATGTAGTATTCATTGATGCCCCCTTAGAGTACAACATTCTATTGGGTCGTAGCTACACTTATGCGATCTAATATGTCCCATATATGGTTTATCGTAATATTTTCTTTCCTCACAATGGAAATATTGTCACCATCAAGCAGTTGACATATTACGAGCTAAAGTCTCAGACCTCCCCTAAGTCAGTCATCTCTTTGGCGGCCAATAAACAAATAGTTGAACCTCCGACAAGTGTTTCACCTAGAGTCTATAAATATTCCTATTTTCTTGGTTCATTCCCTAGTCTCTCTCCTCCTGTCTCTAATCCCAGCTTGTCAAATGTTTGAATGATGCAATCATCTCGGTCCAACCTCAAACGGACTAGTTCGACTAGTCAGTAGCCCTTCCCATCTGCAACCTTCTACTAGCACCTCGAATCAGCCTTTCCGACCCACTCCTCAAAGCCCCTCATCTATAGCTGGTATCCATGAGCCTATCTACCACACCAGAATCATTCCCCCCTGGCCTTAACCATATCGGAGCCGTCTCGCCTGGTCATTACCCCTCCGGTCAGATATTGTTTCTTGCTCCCCCTCCTAGAGTATTTTCGGTACTTTTTATGGCTACCTTGTCTCTCCCTAACATGAACCTGGGGATCCTAGTCTGGTACATTGAACCCCCTGCCACTATCCCGCCTGCTCAATCAAAACCTTATACAGCCTTGACCACGGTCCAACCGGTCGCCATGACCCCTCCCTTTTCTTTTGTGCCACTGCCACCTCAACATAAACCTACTGCTTTTGTGAAAGCCTTAGGTGAAGGGGGAAAATCCCACAAGAAGGTACCTAAGGACAAGTATGCCTAGACAACCCTTGCGCCTCCTTAGCCTCCAAAGAATACCCCCGGTTTTCTTTGTGTGATGTTGTTGGCCATGCCACCCACCATTGTCTTGAATTTCCCCGTATCAAGCCCATGGTCTATATCACGTTTCCTATGTCTAAGTTCCCTGAATCCTTTGTCACTTTACCGAAGACAACCAAGAACCCCAAGACTATTCACACCAACCACCCCTGTGCTTTGTATGATTTCTATGGCCATCATACGCACCTCTGTCCCCGCCTTAAGCATTACCGCACCTCTTTGGAGGTAGTTCGTGAATACGAAACTGAAAAAAATGAGCTTGCCTCTCTGGTTCTCACGTGTTATGCTTTGGTAAAACCTTAGGATATACCATCCCCCATTGAAATCCCCCCTCCCGATATCGAGATGACAGAGTCTTCAGCCACCATCCTCTAACTATCATCATCTATGAGATCCATAGTGGAAGATCCTTTTGGGACTTCCCCTTCTATTTCATCTGACCTCCCTTCAATGATCACACTAGGCTAAAAATCTATGGATCCCTTATCTACTTTTTCCTCGGTCACCCTCCGTGATGATGCACATGTGAATCTCACTTCTCATGATGATGAGTCAGGTATATTTTCCGCACCACGTGGTCTTCCTTCCACCAGTCAGTCCATATTATTTTATGATGACAACATTATGGAAGAAATCACCACCCCTAACTTTATTTATCCCCCCTTACATCCAACCCATGCATTTGAAAAACATAAAGCTTGTGGCCATTACATTGACACACGATTTTTTGGTAAGGGGGCACCCATATTTCAGAGTCCAGGAGAAGCAAATCTCCACGACCCTCATAGTGCACCAAGTCATGTTGACTCTAGTACCATCATTCTACCCCATCTAGAAGAACCTATAGAGTCCCATATTCCTTCAGATCACTCTAGGAATGATCCTCCTCATCATTCCTTACTCTTACATCAACAACCCAGTCCCCTAGACATTGTTGTTGACTACCCTGTGTGTTTTCTACCAATTCATTATCTCCAAATCTACTCTTTGGGATAGTGACACCATATATGTGAACCCAAAAATATAGTCCATTTTCTTCATATATGTAGTACCAATTGAGATTGGGAATACTCCATTCCCTTTCTTGAACTACATCTATCCATTCTTCCCACATAAGATAACCATAATGTAAACAAATGGTGAACGAAATCATTAAAATGTGTTTATATGCCCCTTTTATAAATACATTTGGAATGACCATAACATGCTTGGGGAACCTATGCCCCTCAACCATAAAAATTCTAGATCTCAACAAAAAACAACACTAAAAATCCTTTCTCTAACAGGTCACACTTTTCAGGTCATTTCATGGGATAAGTTCTAGTTTTTTTTCTAGTACCTGCTACCCAGGTCGCAGAATATACCACAAAGAGTGTGACCTAGCCTCTTCATGAGCTCTGGGTGCCTAAACTAGAATTTTAGTCCACTGAATTGAAAAAGTATGGTTAGGCCTCTTAACTGCAACTGACGGATCTCAATTCCAACGGTCATATTTTCCGCTACGATCACCACAATATTTAGGGAATTTTCTCCTCTCTACATTCACCACAACTACACTTTCAAATGAATAAATTGTAGGGAAAATGTCGTATTAAATGAAAAACCCCATATTTTTATTTT
Source organism: Pinus albicaulis (assembly GCA_034641835.2). Lineage (NCBI taxonomy): Eukaryota > Viridiplantae > Streptophyta > Pinopsida > Pinales > Pinaceae > Pinus > Pinus albicaulis. The sequence continues at coordinate 896,083,900 of CM076583.1, read as the reverse complement.
TATAGCTGCGACGAAACTGTAGCTCGGTTTTAAAAACCATCAACTCCATTGGAAAGCTCTCATTGATCTCTCAAATGGGTATCCTTTCATATTTTGTGATTCGATACTTCACCCCAACACATTTTTTCCAAGAAGGGTCACTTCACCACTCAAAATCGAATTTCTTCACTTGTAACACTTCTACTTGGGGCACCACTTTGCCTTCATACTTGTCCATGCTCGTGTTGATTTTTGATGTGAGTAACCATCTTGTACTCATTATTTTATGGTCCCCACCGGGATTATTCTATGTGGAAGCATAATCGGGTCGGCCTTGTTTATAGCATTCGATTTGAGTCATCATCGCATCCATGGAGTCTATCCTGAGTCCCTTAGTTTCCTGCTATAGTCCTCCATCCTTCATTGCTTTTTTCCTCTCCTGTGTCGCACACTTTTGCCTTTATTCATACTGTCCCCTATCCCCTCTGATGTCGAGTCAGTAGATAACAAGTCATGCATTCCCTTTATGCTCTAACAAGGGAATTTTTCAACCCGCTACTCAGTACACCCCATTCCAACATCATCTCTAGTTTCAGTCTATCAGTCACTCTACCATTATCCCTCATGCCTTAGTTGAGTACCTCTTGTTGCCTCAACTATGGCAGAGCTCCTTTTGTCAACATCAACTTATTCATTCCAAAAGACAGGTCTAGAGGGTGGTTTACATTGGTTCCAACTTCCACTCTTATTCGGTGCCTCAGATCAGGAAAAGGGACTCTTTATTTCCTTTTGACTTGATTGTTTCTAAGTTCTAGCTCCACCTATCATGATCAAGTTTTGTATACTTGATGGTTCAGTGATGCAACAGATTGTATCAATAATTCTCGGGTGTGTGTGAGATGTTTCAGAGCTCATGAGGGGGTGGCCCTTCAGGTAGCCCCCTGCATGCTTGGATGACCTCTCTACTACAACCTTAGATGCAGCTCCATAAATTTGATGGTTCCGGTGTCAACCGCTTGTAGCGCACTTTAGTTTGCATGTATCATTCATATTTTCAAATCCCTTTCCCATTTACAAGGCCTCTTTGGTTGTCCTTATATCTCATATACTCACATATTATTGTATAAGTCCTGGTTGTTGTCCCAGGCATAATATGTATGTGGGATCCATTATCATGTTTCTATCTGGCCCATGTTTATGCTAGCCTGTATTATATATTTTTGTACCTTGTTTAATGGATGCATTATTGTTTTTACTTTCTTATCTCAGCGGGCATAAGTATCCCTACCCTGTGTCATGTAGAATAGGTACTCACTCATAAAAGAGACTTGTCTCACATGTAAGTATTTCCTCCTCAGGATCTTTTCCTGTCGCGATTTATTCTACCTTATATTTCTCTCTCTCTGACTCCCCCTTCAGTGTCTAGTGATTGAGTTCTTACAACATACTTCGGTCATACGACTAGCTCCTAATGCTCGCACGCTAGGGGGAGATCTGTTACACCAATTTTTGGTCATCTAACCTATTACTATTATATGGACCAAAGTACACCATGTAAGACCAATTTTACCCTAGTAAAATTTCTTTCATTATGAAAAATAACTTAGTAATCCATAATTTATTAAGTTGTTTATGGTCTAAACAAGAAACCCCATGAGGAATAATTGAATAAATATTTATTTGTTTGATTTTCCTCAAGTGATAATTAATTAAAAAATAGTTTAATTAATATTCATAGTCATATTTAACCGAAAACAAGAAAATTAATTAGATAAATCATTATTTATCTTATTATTTTCTAGGAATAATTATTTAAAACATTATTTAAATATTATTCCTTGTTAAACATGACTAAACCATTTATAAATAATTGAATAAATCACTATTTATTTAATTATTACTCAACCAAATTCTTAAAATAATAAATAAATCATTTATTTATTTATTATTTACAAATAAAGGGATTTGACCAAATTCAAATTCCTTTTCCCTCCAACAAAATTAATAAAATATTCCAGAAAAGTTGGATCTAGATTTGGTTAATAATATTTTAACTACTATGCACCAATATCTTGACTAACTCAATATTTTGTTATAAATAGAATGGTTTTTCCATTCATTCACTACCTTTTTCTTCCTAAAGATCACTCTAATCTATACTTTTGGTCTAACTTTGATCCTTCATCAATGTCATATTTTTCTACTTTTTGCTTGTGAACTCCCCTTGAGTTCCATTTTTGTCTGAGTTTTTTGCACCATCAAGACAGGGAGATCTTAGATCTGATGCACTGAGGGCATATAATAACCCATCCCATTGAGGGGGACTGGTAACATATTTCTATGTTCCCTTCCCAGTGTCATAATACAAAAATTATTTAACAATATTCTTGTATAGTTCATTGGATGCATAAAACAACTCTTACTTTTATTTGTTGTTTAATGTCTTTAACTGCACATATTTAGATTTCTGTAGCATTTATTTGTATCACTAACTACAAATATAAGGAAATTTACAACCATCTGTGATGTTAGGGCTATTATTTATGCACAACCAAAGTAATTTTTTTTCGTACACTTGCGATTAGAATTCACACTAACAATAATCATATCCCAACATTTTTCCAAGACATTGATTTTTTTGTGTTGAGGATAGAAGTTGTTGTAGAAAATATTTCAAACTATGATGGTCTGTATGGATTTGGAATCGTCTCCCCAATAAGTATGGGTGCCAAGTGTCTACCACATGTAATATGGCCATCATTTCTTTCTCATATCTTTATTGTACTAGATGTTTGGCATTGAGTTGTTGACTAGTGAAGGCCAATGGTCTACCTTCCTGCATTAATACTGCACCAATGCCCATACTGGAAGAATCACATGAAATCACAAAATTTTTAGTGAAATCAAGTAAAGAAAAAAGTAGAGTGGAGCACATAGCTTTTTTGAGAGCCACGAAAGCCTGTTGCATGGTTTCAGTCCATAAGGATGAATTTTTCTTTAGAATATTAGTTAGGGGATGTGCAATGCATCCATAGTTGATGAAAAATTGGAAATAGTAACCTTTGAGACCCAAGGGTCCCCTCAACTTCTTCAATGATTTGGGTTGGGGCCAATCCTGCATTTCTTGAATATTCTTCAAATAAATCCTTATTCTACCGCACCCCACAATGTGTCCTAAAAACTCAAATTATTCCATTCCAAAGGATCACATATAGAGTTTGAAAAACAATTTATGGTCTTGGAGAAATTGTAGTATTTTGTCAACATGTTGAAGGTGTGTATCCCAAGTAAGACTGTAGATGATAATATCATCGAAAAATACTAGGACACATTTTATAAGATAAGATTTCAAAAGGTGGTTCACGAGGATCTCAAAAGTGGAGGGAACATTATAGAGACCAAATGACATGATCAAGAATTCATAGTGGCCTTGATGAGTTCAAAAAGCTATTTTGGGGATGTTAATTTTCTTCATGTGTATTTGATGATAGCCTTAGCAAAGGTATATCTTGGTAAGGAATTTAGCACCATTGATTTCATCAAGAAAATCATCCACCATGGAATAGGGAATTTTTCCTTGATAGTGAGCTTGTTAAGGGCCCTAAATTCAGGACACATGTGCCATTATCTGTCCCTCTCTAAAACCATGGCGATAGGAGACGAATAAGGGCTTGTGTTGGGACGAATAACCCCTACTTCTAGAAGCTCCTTGATGATTTTTTCAATCTAATTCTTTTGGAAAAAGGTATACAAATATGGACTGACATTTGGTGGTTGAGCTTATGGAATTAGAGGGATTATATGATCATGCTCACCTTGACAAGGAGGAAGTTCCTGTGGCTTGTCAAATACTTGTTGATGGTGATCTAAGACCTATTGCATATCTGGATGAATCTGGGGAGGGGTGGATTCAATTGCTTGAATGAAATTAAATTGATCCACCACCCCATGATGGCCCTTTTTTGAAGGCTTCTCCATTCTATGTGATCTGATGATAGTAGGAGCACCCACCTCAAGTTCCCTAAGTGTATGAGTGTGTCCTTCCTTCTTAAAGCTCATATATAACTCTTGAAATCCATTATGACTGGCCCTAGTGTGCGAAGCCATTCTGCACCTTGGACAACGTCACAACAATCCATTTGAATGGAAGACATGCGAAGTTTAAGGTGGCTATCCTCAATTTGAAACTTAATGTTTTCACAGCAACCCTCACATTTCATGGCCCCCCCATCAATGATCAGTACTTTGAAATTAGAAATGACACCTATAAAAAATGAGTTGATTTTGCTAGATGCATATGGAAAAAGTTATGAGTACTTCTGCTATCAATAAACACCAAGACTGGCCTATGTTTAATGAAGCCACGAATTTGAAGAGTTTGGGGTGAATAAACTCCCGGAAAAGTATGTTGTGATATAACAGGCTCATCTCACGAAGCTGAAAGATCCTGGTCTACTTCTATTTGAGTGTCATATGCTTTTCCCTCATCCATGTCAAGGTTGGTGGCATCAATATGGAATAATTTTTGTTTCCTGCATTTATGTTCTAGGGCATAATTATCATCACAATAGTACAAGAGTCTTTGTTTTTGTCGTTCAATCTTTTTCTTTGGAGACACCTTCTCAAAATTTAGTGTTTGGGTGGGGCCCATGGCTTTGGTGGGACATCGTTTTGAGAAAAAAATCAGGGGACTGGACTGAGATTGTAAGGAAATATCCAACACTAAGGATTTTTGACATGCATCCATCCAAGTAGAGGGGTGGGGCATCCGGCCATGGGCTTGGATTTCTTCCATCGGGCCACTGATAAAACATTCCAAATAAAAGGCATCGAATAAGCCTTCATTTTTGATGGCCAAATTTTAACAAAAATAATGTATTCCTTGATTGTATTGTTTTTTTGGAGCTTAGTCAATCATCCCAAGAAATGATAATCCCGGTAAAAATATTCATAAAGGGATTTTGAGAAGATGTTCCAAGATATATTCAATATGTAACATTTATGATATAAGTACCACCATTTGCATCTTTCTTGGTCAAAGTAAAGTGCTCCCACTCTTAGTCTAATTTCATCTTCATGGATATTATTAAGGAGGAAGTATTGTGTCATTTGAGCCAACCATACTGTCAAGTTTGGTCCACCAAATTTATACATTTCTATCTTGGCCACTCGTTGACCTAAAAATTCGGACCCTTCATGGAAGTGAAGATGATGGGTGGATTTACCTTCCTTGTATGCCTTCCCATGTGTGTCTTCCTTGCTACGTCATGAAAATAGAGACAAAGCTTCTTGGATTTGGCCAGAAATTGTACAAATTTTGGTTTTGAGGTCATTGATTCTTTCCTTCACCTTTTCGGTAGCCATTACTTTCGAGCGGCATATGTACATGCACTAGCCCAAATTTGGCACCACCTGAAAAATATTTGGATAATAAGTGAATGGTAACACTGTGATGAGGTCAGCGACCTGAGTCTTATGGGCTAGGTCTCCAAAACACATCCAGAAATGGCTCTATAGTTTTACTCCCCACCGATCAATATTGTAGTGGAAAAATACCTGAAAGCTTGATACTGCCAAATGGACTGCGAAAATCAGGGCTGGAATGTATTATCTAGATCTAGATGTCTAGGTACCATCATATGTGCTGCAAGAATCAGATATGGGCAATGGAAGCCAAAACCCTTACTATACTCGGAGCTAAATCTCTGTTGCTACTACCCCGAAAGCCAAATGGACGATGTCGACGGATCAAAATGGGTATATCTGAGGAAGATAAAGAATAGGAGTGAGATTTAGATATATGGGGAAACTATGGTCACAAGGATTGTTAGGTGCTATAGATCGCAATATACATAGGGCGCCAACAATAGTACTTGGCCCAATCTTTCAGGGCACCAACTAAGGAGGATCAATTGTACCCTTAGCTGTACTATCTGACTACCCTCTTGTATGTCTAACTAATCTCCCCGGGTTTTTTGCTTAGTGTAAAGTAGGGGCAAGAGAACCGATGGATGAACTATGGCTAGGTTTCAGGGTTTCCTAGGGGGCTTCATATATACCCGAGGGTACGTGGAAATGCAATCCATGCAGAGTTTTGTCTAATGTGCTACTACTAAAGGGGGTATCCAAAGGGGCTGCAAGGGAGTCCAAAAAACGTGAATACCTCTTGTATTTCTTGATTTCATGCTTTCCAAAACCTACAAGCTTATGTTCTCAGTGATATATCCCATGGGTTGAATATGTCGAAACAAATCTCTGGCCTCAAAAATAAGATGTGAAAACTGGAGGTCATGCTGGCCCTAGAAAGAGCTCTGATACCACCTGTTATGCACTTGACCTATTATATTAGCCAGAACAAAATAAATACAAAAAAAAATTGTCGATACATACATACATACATACAGATTACGTGAAAAGATTATGTGAAAAGGCCTCGAATACATCAACAGGAGGCAGTTATTTGTCCAAAATTTATAGTCGCCAGCTATAGCCTACCTTCTGTCTCAAAGGGAAAATTGACAGTTATTACACTAAAGAAAATATTTTAATTTTCCAAGATAGTTATTGTAAAAGATAATGATAAAGCCTTATAGTCAATCTTTTTCACGTGTTTTATCCTTAGAAAGTAAAGACAGAGTTATTAAAACATAGAGGTATCTACAGATGTTCCTAACTTATGCCTTGTGTGGTTATCAAGGTCAGGAACGTATTTACTCTGTCATTAATAACATTTTGAACCCTAGAAGAATTCCACCTCCTCATTTGTAGTATAAATACTGCATTTGAACTCATTGTAAATGTTGGATTTTGATGACTGATGCTGGAATAATACATAGTCCTTTGAAGTTTTTGAAGGGAAATTGATGTCTTGGAACTCATGCATGATCTGATTTTCTTGTTGATGGAGAAGGATTGCTTGCAGGATCCATAGGCTTGGTTGATGGTGCAGTTTTCCTTTTGTTTATGTTTTCTAATTTTCCATTAAGTTTTCCATCTTGCTATGTTGCAGTAGGAAAAAGAATTTAGATTAAGAAATGTTTTCTAATGGCACCTTAAATCTATTTGTCCATCATTGCCTTAATTTTTTATTCTACTAAGATACATTAGAGAAATCATTTATTTGCTCTCTAGCAAATCCTTAGCTTGTGTGTTTCTTGAATAAATTAGATCAATTAGCATCAATTGTGATTTATGGTTAGCCCTGTATATTTTTGCCACTGAAATATTCTGTTCTTGGAATCGAATGTTTGTCTTGGTTAATTATTTGTTTTTAGTCTGAAATCAAATGGATTAGGTTCTTCTTATGCCTTTGATTCTTTTGTTGTTCCTGTCAATTTTCTAACTCCTTCAGTTTACAAGTATATAAAAGATTCAATTTCATCCCTTTATTACTTTGTTGTTCTCAATCTTTATGTCCATTTCATAAATCCATCATAACCTTAAAAGATCCACCAACCAAGTAAAATTTCCTTGCAAATTCTCTTAACACCATTGACAAAATTATCTGGACCTTGCTAGACTCCATTGCCCAATGACTTAACAATCTTCCATGTTCCCTATCTAAAATCTATGAAAGTATCATACCCAACCAAAAAAAAAATTAAAATACCTTACACTTAACATATAGCCTAAAATCAACACCTTAAAAGCATCAAGCTATATCCTTAAAAACATATTGAGAGATCCCTCTTTGAGACTAGGAGGGCTAGATCCTAGAGCTCTAAAGCTTGGTTTGATTTTACCCTTGTCAATTTGTATCTCAATCAATCTGGAAAATTACAGGGACCCAACAAGTGGAGGTATCCACAAGGTACCATTTGGTGTCAACAAAGGCTTCATGGAAAATTTGGTTTGGGATTAAGTCATTGACTTATTGGTAGGATAGTAAATTGGCATGTCCGAGTCTAGAGATTTATTTCTTTGAAATCTATCATGAGAATATGGTAATTCCCATTCCCAAGTTTTGAATCTTGAGGGGGTGAAGGATTATGGGCAGGTTGGGTAGCCACATATCCTTGATGAGGGAATGGATTGGTAAGAATGGTTGGTTGTGATGAAGAAGGAGGGGGAGGAGGTGGAGCCATAGGCTAACATGCTCTATAGGAAGTTTCTTGAGTTTCCCATACTTGACGCATATAAAGTAAAAGGGGAAGTTCATGCATATAATGGAAAACAAATCTACAATAATCACAAGTTTTATTACTTCTAAGAACCTTGTTCTAGTTGCACTATCCTCCCTATTGGTAGGTTACTATATTAGGCTAGTCACTCTAAGGAGTATTAGGTTGTGTACCTTGATGGATTTTATTACCTTGAGGTTTGTGGTTTCGATTACCTTTCCCATTAGTTATTTTCTTCAAGTTAGGGGGATTGGTACTACTTTGTAGAGCATAAAGTTGACTCTGAGGAATTGGTTTCTATTGTGGTAGAGGAGGGGGAGACATGGAGGTTTGAGGAATTTATGGCAGTGGGGTTAGAGTATTAGGTTAAGCATAAGAAAAGGAGTCATGGAAATATTTGGATAATTAGGTTGAGAAACAACTGGATTCGGAAGTGCATATGATGTGCTTGTACTTTGGTAAGAGTTGACAAGAAATGTATTAAGAGGGTGATAGTTATAAGTAGAACTGGTATCCCCCTTGATTGCCCATAACCCAAAGGAGTTTGAGGATATGGTGATAGTTAAGGGTACAAAAGAGATCCATGGATATTGTCATTGTCATGAGATTCCTCTCTTGTAGAACAATCACAAGTCCTAGGAAAATCCAGGAGGATAGTATAAACATAACCCGAATGTCCATAGATCATACCATATTTAAAAACTATTTGGAGGACTTCTTCCTCATTTTGAGGGGAGAGAGAGGTGACATATTTACCAATGGGTGAAAACAGGGTTCCAAAAAACCAATCCATATGCACATGAACTTCAAACTGAGGGGCTTTACAAATGACCCCCTTCTGCACCATTCTTTGACATGGTTAGAAAGGTGAGTGGTAGAATTTTGAAGAAAAGAGATCAATAGTTCAGTACTAGTTTCATAATGAAGAAGTAACTAGAAATATGAAATAAAGGCATTAGTGAAAGTTGCAAAAGGGGAATCAAAGGCATACGGTTGGTGGAAACACTAGTTAAAGTGCATTGGAAGAGATTAAGATGAATGGAGTCCTCGCCAATGGAATTTTATTAACTCCACATGTGAAAATAAACAATTATTGGTGTGGTTTTCTCCATCATTACCATCAAACATGGGAATTTCAGAGGGAATTTTTGTGGGAATGGGATGCCAAGTCGGTTTATGGACAAGCCAATCATTGATGACTTGGCTTATGTTAGCTCCATAGATTACTAATGTAGTCCCTTATTGTTGTTAGTGTAACCCCCTTATTGTTATTTTTGTACCCCTATAACCCCCATACTTTTATTATTGTGCCCTTCCAATATTATTGTTGGGTCGACTAGGATTATATTGTGACCCCATGGAATCCTATATATAAAAGGAGGTTTTTTCATTTGTATCATCCAAGAATATTTCATTTATTTAATGGAAAGGAGGTTTCCCCCTAAATGTCGATGAATTCTAAGGCATTGAACTCACTTTTCTTCTATTTTTGGAGCTCTTTTCATAACATTTGGTATCAGAGATTAGTATTCTATGGTTTCGCTGCTCCAAACAGGTCATCATGGCAAATTTGCTATAAATTTTTTCTACGAAGGTTCAGAAGCTGAAATTTTTAACACACGAAACCAAAATACTCAGGAACTTCATGTAAAAAATTCATATCTTGCTTCACAATATTTTCAGAGATATGATGTGTGGAAGTTGGCTTTTTGCAGCCTACCGAATTTGATCTAAAAAAGGTGATCCTGGGAAAATCATCATAACGCTCCCTCAGAAAATCAGATTAGAATTCTATAAGAAGTGGCAGAAAATTTACGAACTGTAGTTTTGTGTGTATAAATTTCAAAGCCAAAGGAGGAAATAGTTACACGTGACATGCCATACAATTTTGATCTACTGAACTAGTCCATAATTAGGTCATTGTGGGAGATTGGGCATATCTTTGTATTCAAGCATCCAAATCAGGTCAGACCCATGGCATTCGAAAGAATATTCAGAAGGATACTAAATGACCTAATTTAAAATATTGAAGATCTGAAATCACAAAGAAAAATCAGTTTCAATATAGAGCTCCTCAAAAGAAAGAAAAAGGTGTGTATTTTTTTTTTGAAATTGCATAAGTCTTGTTTGAAAAATTAGTTTGAAGTGATTCCAAGGGCATATTGAAGAATAGATAGAAGCATTAGGTTTTAAAATTCCCCCTAAAAATAATTCAACACCCATTAAACCATCAGAATACTCTACTATGGCTCATGAATATGAAGAAGTACAACATGATATATCAAAATTACAAGAGCAAGTGCACCAAATTTTGCTCTCGGAAAGAGCAACAAAAAATGAAATGGAAGTTTTGAAGAAATCTGTGGAAGCTAGGATGGATGGTTTGAAGAAAGGCATGATGGATGGTTTGAATAATGACATGGAAGACATGGAAGCTCAGGTCTAAGAAAAAATGGAAGACAACATGGAAGACATGAAGAATTATCTAAAAGCATACATGGAAGATTTGAAGGAAGGTTTGACAAAGCTGATACAAGAAATGATTACTAATGGAAGAAATATGGTAGAGGAAACTCATGATGAGAATAAAATAAATGTTAATCATGATTTAAGAAACTTTAATTTTGGATGGAATACCCACCATATTACAAAGATCGATATGAGGAAGTTTGATGGCAAGGATCCTGTAACATGGATACTACAGATGGAGCAATATTTTGATGTTAATAATGTGAAAAAAACACAAAAGGTACGCATTGCAACTTTATATTTAGAAAAAGATACATTTTTATGGTATCGACAGTACAAGAAAAATGCACATTGGTGAGGTTCATGCTTGTGACAGACCATTAAGGTCCGTCACCAATGTCAGATATGGTGACGGTCCTTAAAAAACCATCACTGTAAGTGTATATAGTGATGGTCCTTTATGGTCCATCACCAAAGACATTTCCAATGACACTTTTTGTGAGGATTGTTAAAGGCCCATCACTAATTCTCTCTTTGGTGACACTTCTAGTGACGAAATTTTAATGACCCTCACCAATGCTCTTTTTGTTACTTTTGGTGACGGTCAAAAAATGTCCGTCGTCATTGATCATTAAAAAACCATCACTGTAAGTGTATATAGTGATGGTCCTTTATGGTCCGTTACCAAAGACATTTTCAATGACACTTTTGGTAAGGGTCATTAAGGGCCCATCACTAATTCTCTCTTTGGTAATGACCCTCACCAATGCTCTTTTTGTTACTTTTGGTGACGGTCAAAAAATGCACGTCATCATTGATCATTCCAATGAGTTTTTGATGACGATATGTGCCTATTAATATATTTTTTGTCTAAATATAATGATTTAATACAATTATTGTGGAGTATTTTTTATAATATGTCGAAGGCCATAGTGTTTAGGGTCGGTCAATTTTTTTAGAAGCAATTAGTGTGTATCATTTCCCTCAAGTAATGACTAGTCGAATAGAGATTTCCTATGAGTCAACACATGATTCATATCTATTAAGTTTATTATATAGAAAATTCCATTTAGATAAAGTTCCATTATTTTGTGTAGGAAATATATTATTTAATACATAATCAAGCTTTGACAATTCTATTAATGAGAAAGACCTAACAATCCTAAAAAATCTGGGCACAACTTAAATTAATGCTTTGGCACACACTAACATTTCTTAGCACTCCACATGTCTTGGAAAATATTTGTACCTAGAACATATTGTGATGACACTGACGCCCAAGCACATGGTGGCATGTGCTAACACAACATGGAACTCTCCTACCATGTGTTGGCATGCGCTAGAAGAACATGAAACTCCCCTAGCATGTTTTGGCATGCTGCATATAGTCCCTAGAATGCCCTGGAACACCTTGGTTGAATGCATTGACATACATTAGCACTTGGCACACAATGCCACTTGGCATGTATTAGGACCTATTATTAGTGTGCCTAGCATGTCCCTTTTCAAAAAGATAAAGTCCCGACTTATTAACCCTCTTAATATTGGTTCTTCCTTTTGTTGCCTTGACACATATTGACATACCCTGGCACCCTGCGACATAATATCCTTAGCACCTAGCATGTATTGGCATATATTGGCACTATTAATTGGCACATGATATAATTAGCACACCCTGGAACTCCCAAGCACACTTTTGGAATTCTTGACATGCATTTATATTCCCTAGCATGCCTTACCAATGCTTAGCATACCTTGTCATTCCCTCCTTGGCATGATAACTAACACTCATTAACACTAGTCTCTAGCACACGTTCCTCATATTCATTAGCTACCATGAATTTTTACCTAATGCTCCCTTAATGTTTTTTCCTAGTAATCCTTAACACTCATCAACATGCATTATCACTCTCTAGCACACCTTAGAACTCTTCAACATTCCCTTCCACTTCATAACATGCATAACATTAGTCCCTGACACATATTGGCACTTGGCACATGTTGGCACTTGGAAAGTCTTAGCATGTATGGAATACGTTGAGATGCATTGGTATGATTTGGCATGGTTTAATATTAAATTTATTTGTGATGATCAATTGTTGGAAAGTATATGAGAAACAATAAAGGAATACTTGGCACTTAGAATGCACTAAGACTTTTCACTTGGAACCTATTTCCGCCCAGTGTTGGTGTGCCTAGCATGCCCCTCTTGGAAAAGGTAAATTGATGACTTATTAACCCTCTTATGTGTTTGTTTCCTTGTAGTTTAAATTTTTTCTCCCTTTTGTTGTCTTGACATTCCCTGACACGCATTGACACACCCTTGCACATCTTGGCATGCATTATCACTTGGCACATCTTAGAATGTTTGACATGCATTCCCACTATCTGGCACATCAAGGGGATGAAGAGAGATGTAGTCCTAAAGTAGGTTGAGTATGAGGGCTGAGTAAGGGTTGCTAAAGGGAGGTCATGATCGTCCTCCAAGAGCAAGATCATCATGTGAGGGTTCAAAAAAATGTTGCATACCTTAATGGTTGGTTTGCGCTAGGAAGTAGGATGGCATATTGTTGGTTCTCTTCTAGAAGATCAAGCTTAAGAGAGGTTTCTCATGAGAATCAAGGCATGTGATTTCAATAGCATATTTCAGTGAAGGCCGCATCAAATTCTGAAATTTTGAAATTTGCAACAAGAAACAGTGATATTGGAAACCAGAAAGGAAAAAAAAAAAATGTACCCACACTGGTGAGGAATTTTGATGCACCAGGAGTGAGGAATGTGTGGCGTCTAATTTATTTTTCCCTTAAATAAATTGTAATTTCATCTCATAAAAAATTGTGTCAGTTAATTAAGTCATGATGACCGAGTTAGCTCAAGAAATTCGAGTTGAGGGTCTAAGATGAGGCATCTAGAGGGATTCTAATATTTTGGGGGTCCAGTTGAAGTTGATACATTAGTGGGGTACAAGTTTAATTAACTCAATTAAATGAGTTAAAATCAGTTCAACTAGTTATAGATAAGGGATGAGCTAGTGAGAGGTCTAGTGAATTAAATTAGGTTTAATTCACAATGAGTGATCAATCATATAACTGATAATTCGTTATTAATAGTTGCATGCATGTCATTTTTTATGAATACCCAGTTGACACAGAGGTTAAAGGGAACATAAATATCAGTTGTATTCAGAGACAATTTCCCATGTGCAATTACAAAGTCATTGGGATTCCATGATGTATTGCGCAATCAAGGAAAAATGATTTTCCTAATTAATAAGGAGTTAATTCCCTAGGAATTGCATGAGCAGGGCAGGCTAAAGTAAGGATGAGAATTGGCTAAGTACTAGACTGGGTTTTCCTAGGTCAATGAGAGACAATTGAAAGAGTGTTGGAGAATCTCATGAGATATTAAGCATTAATGTATTGTTTCATGATTCCTTGACTTAATACACAATAGAGATAGAGGGGTTTTGAGAAGTTTCTTTCCCCAAATACATCATGTTGTTGTGCGATTAATAATTTATTTCTCTTACTTATATGTGATTATGCGATCGTGTTTTGTTTCTGCAAATTGTAGGAAGGGTTCAGTATCTTGTTTTAGTAGATTACAAGATCAGATTGAATCTCGCTGGTCAGATTTTCTACATGGTATCAGAGAAGGAATTTTTTGGGCAGCGAGTTTGTAGAGAATAGCTAGAGATTTTGTTGTAAAATTTTCAAAAACAAATAAATAGTTGGATTCCTTGCGAAAATTTACCCAAATGGAAAAAAAAATCGCTCGAATCGGAGCTCGGATGAGGGAGATATCATCGATTTAAAACCAACTCTTTTTTAGAAACTTTTTGTAATGTTGGGACAATTACACTGTGTGCTAGTCAAGAACCTATATGTACTTGAGGTACCAAATGCATGAAAATCTTTCAGGAGAAAGGCAGAAGTTAGAGACTTGGTGGTTTAGAGGGAGCATAAATTACCTCTCAGCATGCATTCTCATGAGAAGCAGTCTCAGAAGGTTGTGGAGTAAATGCCACAATTGGAGAAGTAGAGAGGAGACCGAGTGGAGGCATCCACTCAAGCAGAGACGTCCATGAGGGGGAAATTTTGAGCCATATGGGAAGAGGGAGTAGCCATACCTCGAGGTGTAAGGTGGGGTGATGTGTAGATATTATCCCAAGATAAGAAATTTGGGTAAGGTCCATTGAGATGGCATGTCTCATGGATTGAACCTGGCTACGAGGAGCCCACAGTACAACAGTAGTAGGAAGGATCATTTAGATTGATGTAGTCAGATGTCAGCAAGACAAAAATCAGAGTGATAGATGTCAAATATTGGAGCACAAATCAGAGTTAGCAATAGTTCAAAGGGCACAGATGCAAATGTCAGCAGCAGCACAAAGAATCCAGTACTAGACAGGTGCAGTAGCTAGAAGCACTCAGAATACTCTAATGACAGATGCATTATACTGATTCAGTTATTCAAAGGATATTTAGTTTTAGGATTTGTAGGTGCAAACAACACTAGAGAAGTGTAGCATGCAGAACATTCCAAGGGTACAGGATGGGGATTGATTGAATTCCTTTCTTATTGAGAGGGAGTGTTGAAATTTTCAACAAGAAACAGTGAAATTGGCAACTAGAAAAGACAAAAAAAAATGCACCCACACTCGTGAGGAATTTTTATGTACCAAGAGTGAGGAATGTGAGGCGTCTAATTTATTTTTCCCTTAAATAAATTGGACAATAAATTGTAATTTCGTCTCATAACAACTTGTGTCAGTTAACTAAGTCATGATGATTGAGTTAGCTCGAGAAATTCGATTTAAGGTGATCGAGGTGGATATTTGTGGCCACCCACCTATTCCACTTGGGCCCTCACCATTGTCTCTTTCAGTTTTTTAGTTTCCTTAATTATAGTACAATTTACTATTTTTGTCAAATTTTCGGGTCCTAAACTTCCAGAGTCATTTTGAGGCCCCAAACGATGTTTTTTGGGCATGAAAGGCTTGGAGATGTCATATAAATCAAATTATTAGTTGTAGTCCTCGGAGAGACATTTCTAACGAGGTATCATGTGCGTCAAACGAGGATCATATGACCAAGTTACGACCCCAGGAAGTTGGTTGCCCAACTAACCCCAACAGGGCCCATAAACTCTTAGTGTTACATCTCCTCAGGTTAGGGTTTTGGTTGTTTAAGGTTTTATCTTATTTTTTAATAATAAAAATACCCTTCATCCTTATTGTAACACAGTTCAGAGGAACATAACTATTAGTTGTATTTATAGAAAATTTCCCATGTGAAATTATAAAGTCATTGGGATCCCACGATGGATTGGGAAATCAAGGAAGGTTGATTTTCCTAATTAATATGGAGATAATTACATAGGAATTGCGTGAGCAAGGTAGGCTAAAGGAAGGCTGAGAATTGGCTAAGTATTAGACTGATTTTGCCTAGATCAGCAGGAGACAATTGGCAGAGTTCTGCAGAATCTCAAGAGAGATTAAGCATTGTATTGTTTCATGATTCCTTGACTTAATAAAAAATAGAGATAGAGGGTTTTGAGTAGTTTCTTCCCCAGATAAATCTTGTGTTGTGCAATTGATAACTTGTTTCTCTTACTTATATGTGATTGTGCGATCGTGTTTTGTTTCCACAAATTGTAGGAAGGATTCAGTATCTTGTTTTAGTACATTACAAGATCAGATTGAATCCATTGGTTATATTTTCTACATGAAATAGAAGAGAGGGTTGATACCTTCTTGCCTTGTGGTGGTTAGTAGGCCACAAGGTTTGTGATAAAGACCAACATAAATGGAGGAGGGCTTGCACTGTAATTTAGAGCCATAACAGAAGTCGACGTAGGCATAATATTGACTGAGTTAACCCTAGTTTGCAAGTCAACATTGAGATCTAAAGTTCATGTCAAGATTCAGTCAAAGAAATGCCCAGAATCTATGGATCCATATGAGCTAGGTCGAGTCTCTTATGGAGGCAAGAGTCGTGTTTTTTATATGTTTGGATAGGTTTTGTTCTACAACAATTAGAAGTACATAAGTATAATGCCCTAGTTAGGACAGTTTCCTAGCATGTTTAGTTCATAAGGTATGCCCTTAAGACTGTGACAAATTTGCATAGAAGAAGATGGGTTGCCACCCTTAGAGCGAGGTTTATTTCTGCAATAAATACTGCAGATCTGGAAGATGGTTTGCTATGTGTGGAGACAATAGAACCAAAGGAGGGTGGAACCTGAGCAGAATATTGAGCATGCAAAAGAATTGTGCCATATGAAGAATGGATTGACATGCAGAGGAGTTGATTTTGGTGGAATTTCCATAGAGTTTTAGACAAATATCTGAAGAAACCTATAAAAAACTAGTAAATGGACTGTTAGTGGCTGATTTGTGACCCTATTTCAGTCATCTACAGATTGTTAGAAGTATGATAAGAGGAGTAGTTCATATTTATTCATAAATTGGACAACAAAGATCAAATTTTTGATACACAAGAACAGTGATCTTGAGAGGACTCAGACCATTGTTAGGTGGCAGATTTGAAGATCCCTAGATGAAGACAATATTGTGGGCCCTAGATCAGTAGAAATAATTGACTATGGTTGGGCAGATTTATGGTAGTCCAACTACAGTTGGAGGGTTGTTAGGTGACTATCAAAAAAGAATAGCCCTGACTCTTGTTCTGGTGAAGGA
The DNA here is from genome assembly GCA_034641835.2 of Pinus albicaulis. Taxonomy (NCBI): domain Eukaryota; kingdom Viridiplantae; phylum Streptophyta; class Pinopsida; order Pinales; family Pinaceae; genus Pinus; species Pinus albicaulis. Next base: position 896,066,632 of record CM076583.1, on the reverse strand, counting down.
CAACAAAATTGGTAGAAGGTCAGGTGTATAGGGCCTAAGGATATGCAAAATTTTAAGGACTAAGGTAACAGTCAAGTGGGCCAACCAACTAGCCCTATTTCACTATATTGTAGAGGATTGATTCAGTGAGAATAATGGCAGCCTCCATAGCTCTGGACTTCTCATCTTGGAGCTATAATATGGCAAAAATGGGCATACCAAAGAGTTGTTCACAAATGGAATTGTGAACAACTTGTTACCACTCAAACTAGTAGTGGACCTAAAAGGGTTTCAAAAGAGGGCAACTGCTAAGACAAGGGAAATGATGGAGGCTTAGCCCATTGTCACCACAGCTAAGGCTCCTTTCTCTTCATGGACTTTTATGGATGGGTGGAATCCCAGTAGTTTAGGAAGTCACTTGTAAAATAAAGAGTGGGACTTGTTTTCCTTTTAACCAAGGGAATTTATCTTCTAGGGAGAGAGGAGGGACATTGAAGGGTTGAGGGAGAAGAAAAAGACTAATGAAGGAAGTTCACAATCCCTAAAATCCTTTGGGAACTTGGATTCCCAAATGGTGCTTGATGAAAGGCCTTTTACACCAAATGGGGCAAGAAACAATAGAGAGATAGACATTGAAAAAGTTAAAATGCTAGGGAAACAGGAAAGCAACGAGGTAGCATGGTAGAAAGCACAACAAAGAAAATTGAAAAAATGGAAAAACCTACAAATTAGCACCCATCCAAACATCACCACAATATTTTATTTAACTATAAATCTCCAAATTCATCAAATTATATCCTGTATTAAAACCTGATCCTCTCTTTTAGCTATTAGGACAACATAATGTACCATTTTGACCATACATTTTATTATCATCCCACTGTTTTCCAGTCCATATTTAAAGCTTATACTATCATTTTCATTCATTCTTCCAATGGTATATAACATTCTTCTCTTTACTATACGCTTAACTTATTTTACATATAATTTTGCATTACTTTTATATTTAATCACTAATCAAAGATATATAGCTACTAAGACAGTTTAAAGACCGCAGATAATCTATCGTAGCTATCTGAAGACCTCGTTGCTGAAATAGTCAACATGGTACGCAAATCCCGTTCTTGAAATAGCCCATGATTTTTTATTTTGAAGCAGTATTTCAGGCATGACGGAAACAGTAAAAGACAAGTAAGGAAGTTGTTACACGAGCCAATCTGAAGCCAGTACCATTGTAACCATCGTAACAACATTTTTATATGGAAGAATAGAAAGGTTCTATTTCAGTATAGAAGATAAAATTGGGTTAAAAGTAGGATTTCTATAATGTAAATCAATTGTAATAGATGTCTCCTCTTTAAAAAGAGGAGACATCAGCATTAGAGGGGGGGGGGAGAGACTACGGGAGGTTCATTTTTGAACAGAGAAGGAACATGACTCTCTTGTAATATGTTGCTTTCAACAGATGAATAAAAGTTTGTTCTGAGCATTTCATTTTAATTCCTTCTTCTAGGGAATCTTGTGAGGAGGAAAGGGCCTTCCTTCTTCACAAGATTCACCTGTTTGTTCCTGTAGTTGTTAATTGTTATTTTCATTCATGCCTTGATTAAACCTTGTTTACTGAAGTTATTTATGCAGTCTTGAAATTTTGTTGTTTATTGCTGAAGTTCTATTTCCATTACTTGTTGCATTGATTTCATACAATTCATTCTTAAGAAGTTGTGGATTATTTTAATTAGAAATCTTGTTTATGGAATGATTTTGTGGAAGCTTGGTAAACAGAAATAGGTGCTGAATATTCCTACTTGGGGAATAGGGTCCTGTTCTCTGTTATAGCATAATTGGTCTTCTTTTTTGCAGATTGATTTCCTTTCCTAGATCATTGTCTTTTTAATGTAATCCAAGATTCTTTTAATGGTTGTCTGCAATAGAAGGATTGTCTTTGTTGTAACTCAAGTAGACTTCAATTTTTCAAGGTGTGATTAGTGCAATTTTTACTACAACATTTCATTTCTTTTGAGATTGAGCATATACAGTGTGTGATTGCCTTTGAAATAAACAGACTTCCCTGGGTTGACAATTTATGTAGCACTTGAATTGTTTAATTTGATAAACAATTAAAGTGACCAACATTTTGGTGCCATTGAAAGGGAAGGAAATTATAGATTTCAAAAGTATTGATGTTTTTCTTTTAGATGTGCAGATTCCATGACAGGACGCGAAACCCATAAGAAAATTAACCCTACAGGTGGCAAGGGAAAAGGAAGGGGAGGAAGAAATATTTTTATTAACGAGATCGTATCAAAATCAGAATCTTCTTAGAGACTAAGCTCTGGAAGGCCAAAGCCTCAACACTCCCCTAAATTGTATTATGAAACAGAAGAAGTTGTGAGCCCTGAGAACGTTGAGGAACCAGCAACAAGTGTTGAAGAACCAGCAGGAAACGTTGAAGAACTAGTAGAAAGCGTTGAAGAGCCATTATAAAGCATTGAATAACCCACAGAAAACATTGAGGAACCAGCGGAAAACATTGAAGAGCCAGTAGAAAACATTGAGGATCGAGCAAGTGTAGTAGGAGATCAAACAATGGAAGGAAACAATGAAGGATTCTTCGGCGAAGGACAAGTAGATCCTGAAGGAGAGGGAAAAGATGAGAATTCTCTCTCTACCTTGTGATTTCCTATTAGCGATCTCCCTAGAGGAGAAACTCCCATGAAGAATATCCCACTTTCAGCCTTACTTAATTTCCATGGTTTATCTTCTTAACATCCTGATGAATTTCTTTTTGAATTTGATATATTATGAAGAAGTTATGATTATGTTACTAACGCGCAGAAGTTGAAGCTATTTCTAGCAACACTAAAAGAAAATGCACTAAGGTGCTTCATGAGTCTTGGAGGCTAGGTAATCACAACATGGGAACAGATGAAATAGAATTTTCTGCTTAAATATCAAGACTACTACTGGACAAGAGAAAAAAAAGAGGAACTATTTAAGATGGTACAAAAGGAGGATGAGAATTTGGAGGAATTTGTGGAAAGACTACAGTACAACCTGTAGAGATCCAACCATCCCAATGTAAGTAAGGATATTCTTAAAACAATATTACTAAAAGGGGTGAGGGATGACTGTTTAGACATGCTAAATATGCTTGGTAAAGGGGATATATCTAAAGAGTCATATGATGAAATTGTTAACCTCGGTAAAAGATGTTCAAGAGGATTTGCAAGGAATAGGTCAAACAACAGAGATACCACATATTCAAGAGTTCAAAAATCAGCCAGTGGAGGAGCAACAAGAGCCGAAATAGGTAATTTACTTGAAGAATTTAAAACTAAAATGTTAAGTTCTTTTGCCTCATAGATTGACACCTTGTAGGTTAAAAAGAAACAAGCCGAAGCAGAAGTAGCTTTGGCTATCTTTTGCCCCAAATGCAGAGATAAAAATCCACTAAGGGAATGCCCATTAGACAAGATACCAATTTGCACCCTTTGTGAGAAAGATCATGAAACACAAAAACACCCTTCTTTACCAGGAATAAAAGCAACATTGCAACCAACTGAAGAAGAAGTTGAAATGGCCTATATACTGACTCAGAGAAGGCAATGGAAACCATGAGGACAAGGTATGAACTCTAATATGGCATTTACATCTTCTAATCATTGGAACAATTATCCTTCTTTTAGTCAAACAAATTACCCTCCCTTTAACCAAATGTAATACCCACCCTTCAATCAAACGAACTACCGACCCATGAAACAAACAAACCCTCCCTTTGTAGATCCTGCAACATGGACTCCTTGGTCTCCACAACAACAATCTTACTTTAACCAATGGAATTCAAATTGTCGGGGTCAACAACCCCCATTCCCAAATCAATTTCCTCAATTTCAGCAACCACTTCCTTTACCATCAGGTGCTCTGCCAAATAATCAAATGATGATGTTACACCATTTTTTTGGTCATCTAACCTATTATTATTAGATGAACCCAAGTACACCATGTAAGACCAATTTTACCCCAAGTAAAATTTCTTTCACCACATAAAATAACTTATTTGGTCATATTTAACCAAAAACAAAGCAATTAATTAAATAAATCTTTATTTATTTAATTATTTCCTAAGAACAAGTTATTTAAATCATTATTTAAATAATATTCTTAGTTAAATTTGACTAAATCATCCATAAATAATCAAATAAACCATTATTTATTCCCATCATTCCCCTAAAATGATAAATAAATCATTTAATTATTTATTATTTATAAATAAAGGAATTGACCCAAGTCAAGAATCCTTTTCCCTCCAACAAATATAATAAAATATTCCTAAAAGGTGCTTCTAGAATTCGATTAATAATATTTTATTCATGCACTAAGTTCTAGACCGCCCCAATATTTTGTTATAAATAGGGGGGTTTTCCCCATTCATTAGTCACCTTCATTGCATTAGATCACTCTAGATCTACTCTTGGTCACCATTTTCCATTTTGTTTTGTGAACTCCCATTGAGTTCTATGTTTGTTTTTCTACACCCATAAGAGAGAGAAATGTTAGATCTGAAACACTGAGGACTTTCAAGAACCCATCCCACAGAGGTGAACCGGAAGACACCTTTCTTGTTTTCCTCTTAGGTACCCCATTCTTTAATATAATAAAAAATTCTTTTAAATACATTCTTCTTGTCTTGTCCATTGGATTTATGGAGCCATGTTATATTTTATTTGCTTTATGTATTTTGTGCTTAGATCTGAATTTGTGCAGCAAAATTAAAGATATTTTGTAGCCATAATTGATGTCAAGGCTGTTTTTTATGCATAGCTAAAGTGATATTTTACAACGAAAGAATCATACTAACAATTGACGACTCCACATGGGTTTTCTTTTGCGACCGCTGTCGTTTTATCTATTCCTACATATCCAACTGTTTCATACCCTAATGTTTCTCTTCCATTTTTTGTTTTTCCTATTCTTATGGTGATTTTCACCCCTAAAACCCTTAAAAAGTCAAATTTTTAACTTCCGTGTGTTTCTAGCCTTATTACGCAGGTGACAGACATCAGTCGCAGCTGAGACGACAAATTTTTCTGAAATCTGCTTCCAAGAGAGCTGGATCTGCAGGTCGCACTTATCGGCCCAAAAAGTGTGACCTGAGCCTCAGGATGCACTTTTCTGCCCCAAGCCTATGACCTGGACTGAAAACAGGTCAGAACCTATGACCTGCAATTTTTCTGCAAATTTTTCAGCACTTTTTTTGGGTTTGTCTCAAGCTTCTGTCAGGGTTTTCCAGCCTCTGTCTCTGCCCGTTTAGACCTGTTTCTGATTTGCTTCACTCAACTAAGAGGGAATATTGCCCCTTAGGGCTCGAGTACCCTCCACCTTTTGTGGACGAGTCTTTACTGTTTCAGAAGTCTAAATTTCCAGAGTTTCAGCCCTCTTTTTCTCCGATCTGATACCTCCTTTTCAGATCCCTTTAGATCAGCTCTTCTCCCTCTCAAAACCACCTCATATCATTTTGTTTGGGTTCATTTCTAAGGCCACTGCCTTGTCTCTTCTATTTTTAGCTGATCTCCTCCTTTTTAGCAGCAACCTTGCTTCTTCTTATTTGCTATTCTCTGCACCACTTTTCAGTAGATTTACCCTTTAGATCCCAGTCCCTCCGAGACTTTGATCTATTGGCCTCTTTTTAGCGTGCTTTGCCTAGTTTTTCCCTCTTATAGACTTGTTTTGAGAGACCTTCCTTCTTGGGTTAGATGGCTGCATTTTTAGTTGTTAATTTTTTGTTCTTTTAGTCTTGTTTACTACAGATTTCTTTTCCGTTATGCAACACACTCTTTATTTTACTCTCAAAACGTCTGGGTTTAAATAATTAAAATTAACGCACGCCACACACCGACCCTAAGTGAGGAAGCAACTAGTTAACACCACCTGGCAAAGACTTTAAAATCAATTGTCATTGCACCTTTCTGCCCTTGGCCTCACTTGATTTTTCCCTCCCTGCCCTTGTTGGTTTTCTTCTTTCCCTCATCATTGCGCCCCCAAGGCGCCTCTCCCGGAGACTTCTTGGCCTTCATCCTCAGTTTCCGCTTGGTCGACTTCCTCCTTCCCGTCGTCATCGAGTAAGTCTTTCCCCGAGTCCGCACTCTGACTCCTCTAATTGTTCAGGTTCTCCCCCTCCTGGTTCTCCCCCTGTCACTTTCACCATGTCTACTTCAGGGCCTACCATCAGCAGTAACCCTAGTACCACTGCTGGGTCTACTTCTAATGGAACCACCTCGGGACCTACCTCGACTGCCCCATTACTCCCTTATATGGCCGGCCTTAGTCTCCCCGACTTCAATCAGCTGATTAATGATCCTATCCACCACGATGTTAGTTGGCCTGCTATGCCAACCAAGCTCCCCTCTGACATTCCCAAGTTTGAAGGCCTTGCTAGTGAGGATCCCTCCAACCATATCCGATCCTTCCATATGTGGTGTTCCTCCAATTCCATTACTAATGACTCTATTCGTCTTAGATTGTTCCAATGTACGCTTACAGGCGAAGCTTCTAAATGGTATGTTGAACAGGCCACCTCCTCCCATACCACTTTTGCGACCATTTCCCAAGCCTTTTTATCTTATTTCCAGCTCCCTCTCCGATACGACACTAGTACCGAGCTTTTAACCTCCTTCCGTCAATCCTCGTCAACCCTCCTTTCCGCTCATGTCCAGGAATGGCAGCGCAGAAGAATCTTATGTCGAGCTCCCCCCTTTGAAGATCGGGTTTACATGGACTGGTTCCTTCATTCTCTCTTACCTCCCATTGGCAAAGATGTTGCATCCTATTTTCCCCAAACCGAAGAAGCCGCCCTCCAAATCGCCTTGAAGTATGACCTTATCTACGCCCAATCTGGTTATGTTTATACCATCCTTCCTGACCTTCCCAAACCCGGTGGCCCTAATGCCTCGGGGGCATCTCATTCTGCCGATGGTATCATTGGAGCCCTGTCACATACCTCTGTCCAACCTCCTCCGGGCCATGGTTTTCCTCTAGCGGCTAGCCCCTTCGGCATTTTTTCCCCTCCAGGCAGTATGTATTTAGGCTACAGCATGCCTCCTCCTTTTTCCCACCCCCCTAATTACCTTACTGCTAGCCACCCTACTCCTTATCCATATCCGTAACCTGGTGTCCCAGCTCCTCTAGCATTTGGGCCTCTCACTCTCTTGCCTTCTCCACCCCCACAACCGCACTTACTACCCCCTCCAGGGAAACTATTTGCACAGCAGGGGCACCTAATTTTCCTCCTTCTCAAAGAAGGAGAAGAGGCAATCAATCTGCTTCTGGTAATCGTGGACCCAATCCTTCCAATATTGGCTCTACCACTGCCAACCAGCCACAGGGCTCTCAGCCTAAGCCGGATAGGCCACTTTGCACCAATAAGCCCTGTTCGTGTTGCAGTGTTTATGGTCACTACACTCACAATTGTCCTTTATTACCACAAATGCAGAAAATTTGGGATTCTCAAGCCACCGTACGGGGACAACACTCCTCCCCTACTACCCCTTCCACCCCCGTTACTCCTCAACCTGTTGTTTTTACCGATCCTTTCCCGCAACAAGGATTCGTGGCCACTCAACTACCTCACACCCCGGTAACCACTCAACCTTCCCCTTTTGGTTCCTCTGATTACCAGATTCTCATGATGGCTTCTAAACCACCTCTCACTATCGACCTCAACCTTCAAACTCGGTCCCGTCAGTATTCCACACCTCCTATTCCATATGTCTCTGAGTCTCCATCGCCAGGTCCTACAGAGCCTCTATCGACACCCAATGGTCCCTTGCAACTCCCTCTGCCCAAAGCTGAGGTTCATCCCAAGTCTCCTAAGGGACCATTACGCCGAAATGCTACCTCTGGTCGGGCTGCCTATTCATACAACATAGTAGATGATCTGGCCCAATCTCCTGCTGCCATTTCAACACTGGAACTCCTCCAGTAGTGTCCTTCTCAAAAGAGGGCTCTACTATCTGTCGTGGGCGCTATAGATCCTGCCAATGACCAATTGATTGTTTTCGATGCCCGTCAATCAGACCATCTCCCTCTTCCTCCTTCAGTTTCTTTCCAAAGCCCAGTCAAAATCCGAAACGCCAATGTTGCTCGATGTATTATTGATGAGGGGGCATCTACCTCCATAATTTCCGCTTCGGTTTGGAAACAACTTGGATCCCCTGAACTGGTCCCTTCCACCATCACCCTTCATGCATGGGATGGCCATGCCTCCTAGCCCATTGGCCTATTTCGTAACTGTCTTATCACCCTTGCCAGCAAGACTGTTTGTGTCGGCGTTGAAGTTATCAACGCCCCTCTTGACTACAGCATCCTTTTGGGGCGTAGTTACACTTATGCCATGTCAACCGTCCCATCCGCAGTCCATTGCAAGATGTTTTTCCCTCATAATGGCAAGATTTTCACCATTAACCAATTGACCTACCATGAACCAAAATCTCAGACCTCCCCTGAGTCCACCATCTCTACTATCACCAATAAACTAATTGTTGATTCGTTGACCAGTGTTTCCCCCGGCATCTACAAAGACTCATCTTTGCTTGGAACTTTTCTTGGTCCTCCCCCTCCTCCCGTCTCTGACCCCATCTTAGCGAATTTTTGCATGATGCAATCGTCTCAGGCTAGCCTTCCACAGCCTGCTCCGGCTAGTTAGCAACCTCTATCTCGCCCATTGCCTCCTGCTCTTAGCCCTTCGCTTCAGTCAACAGAACCTTTTTCACCCAGCCCTTCCCATCACACTTACGAACCTTCCTACCCTCTTGAGTCAGTTCCCTCAGGTCTCCACCATATGGGAGTCGTCCCCCCTAGTCACTACCCCGCCGGTCAGATACCTTTCCTTGGTCCACCCCCCCCGGCGTCTATTCGGTCCCCATCATGGCCACCCTTTCCCTTCCTAATTTAACCTTGGGAATTCCCGTTTGGTATCTTACCCCTCCAACTGAGACCCCACCAGGCCACCCCAAACCATACATAGTTGTGACACTAGTACAACCGATCCCCGTCACTCCTTCCACCACCATAGTGCCCCTCGCCCCTCCGTAGAACCCTCTAAATGCTACGACAACTACCGGCAAGAAACGAAAAACTCGCAAGGGGGCATCCAATGAAAAGGCCACCGCACCTGACCCTACCCCTCTCCAACCTACCAAGCCTTGTGCCTTGTGTGATGGTATTAGTCATCCCACCCATATTTGTCCTGAGTTGCCCCGTATCCAACCCATGGTTAAAGGCGCGTTCCCTGAATCTACGGTCCCTGAAACCTCTGTTTCTTCCTCATCCATAGCCAAGAACCCAAAGACTCTTCACACCAACCAACCCTGTGCTCTATGTGGTGTCCATGGCCATTATTCCCACCATTTCCCTCACCTCATGCATTACCGAGCCTCTTTAGAGGTCATTCGAGAGTACGAAGTTGAACAAAATCAATCTGCCTCGCCCATCCTTGCTCAGTATGCATCAAGTTTACTTGAGGATCCCCCAACTACCATTGACATCGCTCCCCCTGATGTTGAGATGTCTGAATCTGCTGCTCCTCTCTTATACCTATCATTATCCGCACACCCCTCAGAGTACATCCCCTCTGAATCCACTTCGTCTGTTTCGCTTGATCCTGCTTCCGCCACTTTTTCGGGCTCTTTATGTTTCAACCATCTTTTTACTTGTTCTTCGGTCATTTCCCCTAATGACCCGTATGTGCACCTTTCTTCCTCTGCTGATGATCTAGGTAGCTTTGTAGCCTCTTGTGGTTTCCACCACCTTTCCTTGCCTTCCCATATTCCAGATGCTCCCATCCGTATCTATGATGTACTTCGCAACATGCGTCCCCACTTTTCCTCCCGTTTCTCGTCTTGTGATGATATTCCCTCAACCCTCTCGTCCACTCATTACCTTGGTTATGCCGATGGTGCCAGTCGCTATTCTCGAAACCTTGCCTCAGCCGCCTGGGCCATTTTTACCCCCTTGCATACCCTTTTTCTTGCAAATGGGGTCTGCATTGGTCAAGCCACCAATAATCAGGTCGAATATGATGCAGTTCATGGTCTCTTAGCCAATGATTTCTCTCATCACATCCTCCATCTGCATGTCCATTTAGATTCCCTGCTTCTCGTCTTACAACTTAATGGTGTCTATCGTGTGCATAACCCTATCCTGTTTAGACAATATTTACGAGTGCAACTTTTGATACGTGAATTTAGATTCATTACATTTAGCCATATACCTAGAGATCAAAATCACTGCGTAGATCAAATCGCAAACCATGTTCTAGACTAGCATTTATCACACACAACCCAATAACATTTAACAACATCAATCACATCCATAAAACATATATATCATATAACATGTGTTTTTCGAGTCCATCTACTCTGCAACATATCACATGCCCATCGCATGATACAAAAAACAAAACTACAAAATGGGGGGCACCACTTGCCCCTACAACAAACACTGAGGGGCACCATCTGCCCTACATCTAATCACTCTCTAGAGGATCCTGAGCCAATGGCTCTGATCCCGCAGCTCGTAGATCACGCATAGTCTCACCAGCCATCGCCATGCGTCGCATGATACCTCGCCATTCCGAGGGTAGCCCAATACATAACTCTATGTACTGGTCATCTAGATCCTGCCAACCACGCTCCGACACGCCGGTCAGCAACCCCTCACATCTACGATGGATGTCCTCCACCAGAGCGGCCATCTCCTCCTTTTGTGTTTACCTTGATCCACTTTCACCGGTACCTCTTGCCACTGCCGATCATCCCATATATCTGGCCAGTTTCACCAAAGCTATATTTGCATTCCAAAACATATAACGATTAGTACCATGCATACTAGTCACAAACTCTAAAATGCACATAAAAGATTAGTTTCTTGTCACTTACCATCGAGCCCCCACACTCGACCAGGTGGAAGCGGCAAGTCCGTATCTCCCCATTAACTCATCCCACTATAGGGATAGTCATCTATGTATAGTGGCATCTGATCCCAATGGGTGAAGAAGTCTGGTCGGAACACCCATCCGACTACCCCTCCTCCTCCTCTACACAGTAATCATCCCCACCGACACATCCAAGGATCTCTCGGACCTCCATCAAGCAACTGTACATGAAGCTATAAGGTCGGGATCTTCTCAAAGAAGAAAGAGCACAACATCATCCCATAGGCGCAATCATGATTCACTTGCCGCTTGCATAGTGACAGATCTCGTTTCACTGACACCAACATCATCTGGGCCAACCCATAGTAGGTCCCACTCAGTACAATCTTCACGATCATCATCTGCCCTCCAGTGATGTGATGGAACGCCTGGCTACCCAAGACCCGTAACACTGTTGTAGCCACTGCCTGGGTCTCCAACCTCTTTAGATCACCAATGGATATTCGAGTCCCTTTGACTCCGACCCCTGGTCGACAATGTCGCTCAACAAACTCCATAATTTTATGCCCACGTCGTAACATTGGCTGCATATTTCCCACCATCCCTAATGGTGGGAGACCAGTCAAGAAATACAATTCCTGGACCGTCAGCTCGATCCTATGCCCCTGCACTACAAACACCTCCTGATCTGAATCCCAGTAACTGATAATAGGGGCCAACAAGGGCTCTCCAGCCCTCATCAAAGGGTTCTCAAAAAATTTCAGCACCCCATACCTAGCCAGTACACAACGGACACCCTGATCCGCCTGGATCTCCGTCCGTAATGTACATAAGTCTCTCTCTCTCCATTTGATCAATATATCTGCCATATATGCACAAAAACATCATTTTTTCAGTCTACAGATACACAAAACTGCATCTATTCACACCAAAACTGAATCTCAGCCCAAAACAGCACTGAAAGCACCTCCCTCTCACAAGGTGCACTTTTCATCAAAAACCTGGCCAAGTCACACTTTTTAGGCCCAAACCTGCATCCCAGGTCGCAGTTTTTGCCCCAAAAAGTGCAACCCGGCCGTGAGGAAGAAATAGGGGCAGTTACTGAGATTTAAAGCCCTAATATGGAATTTGAATCCATCAAAAGCAAAGCTTAAGATTAGACCTCTCACCTGCAACTGATGGATCACAATTCCAATGGTCGGTTTGTCCACTACGATTGCCACAAGATTTAGGGCCTTCTGTCCTCTCCACATTCACCACAGCTACACAAGAAAATGAATGATTTTGGAGGGAAAACACCCTATTAGAAGAAAACCCTTGTTTTTTCTTTCGCCCGCTGCGACCAAACCATAGCCCCATTTGACACACCGTCTACACCATTGGAAAGCTCTCACCAAGCACTCAAATGGGTATCTGTCAGTTTTTTATGTTTTGATACTTCACCACGACACATTTTGTCCATGAAGGGTCTATTCACCTCTTCTCAAAATCGAATTTCTTCACTTACAACACTTGTACTTGGGGCACCACTTTGCCTCCTTACTCGTCTTCGTTTGTGTTGATTTTCTTCATGAGCTACCCTATTGTACTCATGATTTTATGGTTCCCCATTGGACCCATACTATGAGGCAGCACCATCGATTCGCCCTTGTTTAGAGCATTCGAGTCGAGTCACCAGCACATTCATGGAGCCTATTCCGAGTCCCTTTGTACCCCGCCATAGTCCTCCATCCTTTCCTGCTTGGTCCCTCTCTCATGACACACATCATGGCCTTCAGTACCCCTGTCCACTATCCCTCATGATATTGTGTCAGTCGCTGCCAAGCCATTCATACACTTTATGCTCTAACAAGGGAAGTCATCCAACTGCTCCTCCATTTCTCTTATTCCAACATCATCATTAGTGTCTACTTGGTCGTCGCTCTACTATTTTCCCCATGCCTTAGGTGGGGTTCCCTTATTGCCTCACCTATGGCAGACCTCCTTCTGTTGACATCAGCTCATTTACTCCAAAAGCCAGGTCTAGGGGGCAGTATACCTTGGTTCGAGCTCTTCCTAGCATGATTGTGATATATACACTTGATGGTCCAGTGACGCAGCTACAGCTATTAGTGATTCCCAAGCATGTGTGAGATGTCTCAACCCTCATGAGGGGGTGGCCCTGCAGGTAGCCCCCCACATGCCTGGATGACTTCATTTCAGCCCTTGATGCAACTCCTCTCATCTGATGATATCGCCCTCACTCGCTTGCAACGCCTCTTCGATTTGCACGTATCAGTCAGATTTTGCGAGCACTTCCCCACGTGTAGGGGGCACTTAGGCATATTTATATCTCATGTACCACCATATTTTTGCATAAGTCCTGACGACTATTCCAGGCATCACATGAGATTCATCATGTTATTTATTTGGCTCATGTTTAAGCCAGCACATGCTTCATTATTGCATTCCGTGGTTTTTCCGGCGCCTTATTCTTTGTACTTATTGCGTTCCGTGGTTTTCCGGGCGCCTTATTCTTTGTACTTTGTCTCGGCGAGCATAGGTATGCCTCCCCCACCGCCTTTAGCACAGGTACCACTTCCTAGAGACTTGTTGCACTTGTAAGTCTCCTCTCCTCAGGGTCTAGTCCTTTAACACATCAGACACCATTACACTTCTCTCTCTCGCTTCTATTTTGCTATCTAGTGATTGAGTTCTTACAACATACTTTGGTCATACGATTTTCTCCTAACACTTGTACGTTGGGGGAAATCTGTTACACCATTTTTTTGGTCATCTAACCTATTATTATTAGATGAACCCAAGTACACCATGTAAGACCAATTTTACCCCAAGTAAAATTGCTATCACCACATAAAATAACTTATTTGGTCATATTTAACCCAAAACAAAGCAATTAATTAAATAAATCTTTATTTATTTAAATATTTCCTAAGAACAAGTTATTTAAATAATATTCTTAGTTAGATTTGACTAAATAATCCATAAATAATCAAATAAACCATTATTTATTCTCATCATTCCCCTAAAACGATAAATAAATCATTTATTTATTTATTATTTATAAATAAAGGAATTGACCCAAGTCAAGAATCATTTTCCCTCCAACAAATATAATAAAATATTCCTAAAAGGTGCTTCTAGAATTCGATTAATAATATTTTATTCATGCGCCGAGTTCTAGACCGTCCCAATATTTTGTTATAAATAGGGGGTTTTTACCCATTCATTAGTCACCTTCATTGCATTAGATCACTCTGGATCTACTCTTGGTCACCATTTTCCTTTTTTTTCGTGAACTCCCATTGAGTTCTATGTTTGCTTTTCTACACCCATAAGAGAGAGAAATGTTAGATCTGAAACACTAAGGAATTTCAAGAACCCATCCCACAGAGGAGAACCGAAAGACACCTTTCTTGTTTTCCTCTCAGGTGCCCCATTCTTAATATAATACAAAATTCTTTTAAATACATTCTTCTTGTCTTGTCCATTGGATTTATGGAGCCATGCTATATTTTATCTGCTTAATGTCTTTTGTGCTTAGATCTGAATTTGTGCAACAAACTTAAAGATATTTTGCAGCCATAATTGATGTTAGGGCTATTTGTTATGCGTAGCTAAAGTGATATTTTACGACGAAAGAATCATACTAACAGATGAGACCCCAGCTACCTGTACAACCAAATCCTAACCCCAATAATAAAGTTGTGCAAGTTATTGATATTCAGAACCAGACTACATTTCCTGTTTTCCCTACACAATGTAATGACATTCATTTACGATCTGGGAAAATAATTGAACCCATTATCGATGATGTTACCTCTTCCGATTCTGATAAAGAAGAAACTGAAAAACTTGACTTACACAAAGAGGTACAACCACTCTCTAATAAGGATGATGAAATAGCAAAGCCACCATTCCCTGAGCGTTTAGTTTTAACTAAAATTCCTAAGCCACCTGCTTTTAATCTTCTAGTAGAATTGTAGAATCTATATGTTAAAAATCCACATTTACAGGCACTAAGAGATGTACCAATTTATGCCAAAACCATAAGAGATATTTTTGTTAAGAAACTTGGTAGGAAAGCTAAAGATCCCCTTACAGTTCATGTTATGGGTGATCTATCTGCATTAATGTCTAGAAAAGCCCCTCTAGTTAAATATGGTGATCCCGGCCATCCTACTGTGATAGTCCAAATTGGTAAAACAACAATCCCTCAAGTTCTGGTAGATTTAGGTGCTGCTATAAACATTATTACTCTTGAAACTTCACAATTGTTACAGCTAAAGAACACAGTCATAGATACCCCTACCATTCTAGAGTTAGATGACCATTCTAAAATCAAACCAAAAGGATTTGTTGAAGACTTAGTCATCTCAGTTGAGTTTTGGAATTACCCAGCTGACTTTGTGGTATTACAGAATAAAATAAAGTTGGGGGGACATCGTCTAATTCTGGGAAGGCCTTGGTTAGCCACAACCAATGTCTTTATCAGTTGTAGATCTGGTTCAATGACAATTTCCAATGGATATGAAACTAAATAGCTTACTCTCTACCCTCATGCTACACCCATGGTTAATAATGAGAATTCTGTATGGATGGACTATGATCATAATGCTATTCAACCTATTTTGACTCTCAGACAAGCTTCAAATCTTAAATATACCACTGAGGATGAATTAATTAATAATTTCATTTGTGAACCCTCCTTGGTGACTTCTAAAACACATAATCAATTGGCTACACTTTTGGAATCAGATACCCAGGAAAAGCTTAAATCTGAAGATCTACCTCAAACATCAAGTACCATCTCTTCTAAAAGTATAACAGTAGAAATTGAACCTGGCAAAACATTGAACATAAATCCTGACTTGACAGTTGCTGAAACACAGCAGTTAATGAAGTTACTGCTTGAAAATAAGGAAGCATTCGCATGGGACTATATAGATATGAAGGGAATCTCCCCTGAATTATGTACTCACTGGATTTATATTAAGGAAGGTTGTCGACCAGTCTATCAACCCCAAAGATGAATGAACCCTAATTTAAGAGAAATTGTTAAAGAGGAACTTCAGAAATTGCTTAATGTAGGATTTATATACCCTATATCTGACAGTGAATGGGTTTCCTCATTGGTAATAGTTCCTAAGAAAAAAAGGAAATGGAGAGTGTGTGTAGATTATAGAGCCTTAAATAAAGCCACTCAAAAGGATCACTTTACTTTACCGTTCATTGATCAAGTGTTGGATAGTTTGTCAGGGAATAAATTCTTCTCCTTTTTAGATGGATTTAGTGGGTATAACCAAATCAGAATTGCACCCCAAGACCAAGATAAGACCACTTTTAATAGCCCTTGGGGAACTTTTTCCTATAGAGTCCTTCCATTTGGACTATGTAATACACCAACAACCTTTCAAAGGGCCATTATAGGAATCTTTTCTGATATGCTGAATGACTCCATGGAAATATTATGGATGACTTTACCCCTTATGGTGTGTCTTTCGAAGATGCATTACAGAATCTTGAGAAAGTACTTAAATGTTGTATAAAAGATCACCTCTCCTTAAGTACTAAAAAATTTCATATGATGATGAGTGAAGGAGTGGTGCTTGGACATTTTATTTCATCTCAAGGAATTCAGGTAGATCCATCCAAAATACAAGTTATTCAAAATCTTCCTATTCCTAAAACACAAACTGATATGAGAAATTTCCTAGGGCATGCTAGATATTACAAGAGATTTATTAAAAAAATTTCCAAAATAGCTTCTCCTTTATTTGTGTTACTTATAAAAAATGTTGAATTTAGGTGGACTAATCTTTGCCAGGAGGCCTTTGTAGAACTCAAGCATCAGTTATCCACAGCTCCTATTTTGGGAGGACCTGATTGGGCACTTCCCTTTCATATATCTTCTGATGCTTCATATAATGCAATTGGAGTTCTCTTGGGACAAGAGGAAAACCATCTTCCTTATGCTATCTACTTTATCAGTAAGAATATGACACCTGCTAAGCTCAATTACACAGTTACCGAAAGGGAATTTTTAGCAGTAATTTATGCTATTAATAAATTTTGAAATTACATTACTGGTTACTCTACTTTTTCCCATACTGAACACTCAGCTATTAAGTACTTAATGAAAAAATTTGTCACAAATGCTCGAGTCACCAGATGGTTATTATTATTATAGGAGTTTGATATTACATTTGTAGATCGACTAGGTAAAGAAAATGTTGTTCTTGATTTCCTTTCATGGTTAAAAACTGATGATAATATTCTAGTAGATGATTCCTTTCCTGATGAGTATTTATTTTCAGTATCTGCTCACTCACCATGGTATGCAGACATTGCCAATTATTTAGTTGCGAGGAAGTTACCATCACACCTATCACATCGAGAGAAAAGAAAAATCATTCAACAAAGTGTAGTTGGATAAGTGGGTGTCTTTTCTAAAAAATACTTGATCATGAAATCCGGAGATGCATTAGAGAGGATTAGGTGTATGATATACTAAAAGCTTGTCATGATGGCCCATGTGGAGGGCATCTTGCTGATAAAAGAACGGCACATAAAATTCTTAGGATGGGTTATTATTGGCCCTCACTCTTTAAGGATGCAAAGAAATATGTTCGGGCTTGTGATAGCTGTGAGAGAATGGGTCAACCTAATCATAGAGATGAAATTCCATTAAACCCTAGCTAATACTTGAACCATTTGAAATATGGGCCTTAGATTTTATAGGACCCATTAATCCTCCATCCAACCAAAGATTTTATATATTAGTTTTCACAGATTATATCACTAAATGGGTGGAGGCCAAAGCACTTCTTAGAGCTAATGAAGAAGTTGTCCTAGCTTTCCTATTTGAAGAAATCTTTGTTAGATTTGGAGTCCCTAGAGAACTAGTTACAGATGGAGGACCTCCTTTCAATTCTCATGGTTTCAAATCCACCCTTCAAAAATATCATATTCACCATAGAATGACTAAACCATACCACCCCCAAGCCAATGGGTAGGTGGAAAGTACAAACAAAGTAATAGAAGAAATTCTAACCAAAACAGTGAAGGATAACCAGAAGGATTGGTCTCAAAGGCTCCCTGAAGCACTATGGGCTTATAGAACTACCTAGAGAAATACCACAGGATTTTCTCCCTATGAATTGGTTTATGGTAAAAGTGTTGTTTTTCCTATGGAATTTGAAATTAAAACCTTAAGGACTAATTTAGCAGTTAACCTTGATTTTACTGATGTGCAGACAGCTAGGTTGCATCAGCTTCATGAACTGGATGAAAAAAGATTGGATGCCATTCATCAGACAACTATGATCCAACAACAGAGAACAAAGTGGCATGATAAAATCATCAAGCACAAGAAGTTCCAAAACCGTAATTGGGTTTTATTGTATGATTCTCGGTTTGAAAACTTTCAAGGGAAGCTACGTACAAGATGGCTAGGACCCTATGAAGTAGATGCTATTTTTCCTAATGGAACAGTAAGGATCTTAACAATAGATGACTCTAAAACACCACTTTTAGTAAATGGTAATTGGCTTCGTTTGTACCAGCACCCTATTTCTAAAGAAGACTTTAAGGCCATTTGTGTGGTAGATGCACATTATCTCTTTTTAGGGGAGTCTTCTGCTCTTCACTGCATTTAATTTTTTTCTGCACTGAATTTTTAGTATTAGATTATATTTCTTAAACTAATAATCCCTGTCAAGGGTTGGCATGTTACAATTGATTATTTTGCAGATTCTTGATTAAGGAAGGGCTTACCAAGGAAGGAAAATTTCACCACAAGAAGATCCAAGCTTCATTTTGATAAGCTTTTCTTTCCTCACTCATCATTCATTCCCTTCATTCCTTTTTCCCTTTTCATATAATTTTTCCTATTTTTCCCATTTTTCCCATTCCTGAAACACCATTATTCAGCAAATATTCACCCTATTCTTCATTGCTGAAATATCATTCCTCAGCAAATGTTTTCCCCATTTTCCCACTGCTAAAACATCACTTCTAAGCAACACTTTCCCTATTTTTCTATTGTTGAAACACCACTTTTCAGCAGTATTTCATTCATTTTCTCGTTGCTGAAATACCATTTCTTCCTCCAAAAACATGACTATGCAACTTCTTCAGTCTTTCATTTTCATTTCTCTTATTCCTTATGTAATCCTATCCATTCACTTCCTTTTTATTATAATCAAGAAGACATCTAATATGATCTCCCTCATGTTTCAAAAATTTTCTAAAGTTCTTCCATGACTATTGAGCCATTATAAACAAGCACTATATTTTTCGAACTACAAATCAAAGGTAAATATAAGGTATGTAAATTTTAAGTAAATATAATTGAACTATGGCTTAAAGATAAGATTTTGTTTATTATGACCACAATCTCCACACACTTAAAGACATCAATTCACCGTAGTTGGGGGGAATATCGAAATTATATGCCATCATTTCATAGCATGCCAATTACCGTCATTTTTCCTACCCATTACTTCGCCTCTTCACCGTTACTCCATGTTCTCATTCGCAAAGTTTACTCTATTAGAAGTCCGGTAACTGTGCTTTTTGACTCTCCGTTTTTCCAAAGTTGGTTAACTATGGGAGGACCTGCTATTCGACATGAGCCTGACTCAATAGCTTTTCTTGAATTTTTCCCAGACGCGTATCATATTTTTCAGCAGGCAGGCTGGGTAGGATATTTTGAGAGACTTCAAGATTTTGGTCCACAACAGGTCCTGGAATTTGCACAAAATATTCAGGAAGACCATTCTACTATCCAGGGAGTCCAAATTCCGGTTTCAGAGGGCGACATAGCACAAGTTTCAGGTCTTACAGTCACTGGTACTCGATGGTTTAGTCGGAAGCACATCATTTTGAATGCACAACAGGACTTTCTTCTACCATGAGAACACATCGAGATTAAAGGTCGGGGCGTTGGATTTCACTCATTGCCTCCTCCTTGGTCGAAAGTTGCTAAATTCGTCAAACATTATCTCACTTGTGAAGGTCGCTATCAGGTAGTCTATCAGCATGAATTTGTCTTAATGAGTCATTTACGACACGGTAGACTAGTAAACATTCCTTACTATTTACTTGGATGCATTAGAAATATGTCATATTATTATAGATGAGTAAAATTCCCACTCCTTTCCCTCACCCATCACCACCTTGTTAAGCTACTGATTCAGAGGGGTTTTGATCAAAAAAACCCTCCTCTAAACAACCTACCCTTACCCCCTGAGCAAGCTGCTGAAATTCCTCAGGAAGCTGCTGAAAATCCTCAAGAAATTCCCGAAAGTCCCCATGAGCAGCAACCAGAGAATATCTCTCACCCTCCACCAATTCCATCCATGGAACCAACTAGTCCAATTAACCTGTCTTCAAGTCCATCTCACCATTTAGCAGAATCATCTGATCCAAGCGTCCATATTCCCAGTGATGACTCTTAGGCTGATACACCACCATCTTCTTCTATTCATAAAAGGAAAAGATGAATCACAACCGCCTCCCCATCAAAAATACAAACAAGGGTCGTAACTAAAGCAGCTACCTCTTCCGATAGGCCTTCTCCTAGGGAAAAAAAATTTCATAAAGGAAAAAGAAAATTGCTTCTTTTTCTACATTCTTACCTAGGATATGAATGAAGACGTCTATTGAAGAAAAAACCATTCCTATTACCCATGATCCCGCAGCCATTTTGTTAAAAATCCACACATCACCACCCTTCCAAACCTCGGAATTATTACCTCTCTCACCTTGTGGCACTAAAACACAAGAACCAGATGCCCAGGGTAATATGATATCATTTTATACAGAAAAAGTAGTTGTCCCACAAGAACCAGCTACTTAGTCAGTAGCTGCTCCACAAGAACCAGCTACTCAGTCAGCAGCTGAAACACAAGAACCAGCTACTTAGTCAGTAGCTTCTCCACAAGAACCAGCTACTCAGTCAGCAGCTGAAACACAAGAACCAGCTGTTGATGTGCAAAAACTAGACATCCAAGATGTTACTCATTTAGTAGCTACCATAAAGGAACCAGCTTTAGCTGTTACATAAGAACCAGATACAGCTGAGACATAGCAATCAACTCCAGAGAAAGCAACTGATATACAAGGCACAGTCAGCATGGCCTCCCTTTTACAAGAGAATGGGTTTTTAAAATCATAATTAGAAGCTTATAAGAGAGAATTGGTAATGGCAAGGGAAGCCTTTGACAAGGAGCTAAATTTTTATACCCTGGCCCATAGAACATCCATGGCAGACAAATATACAGAAAATGATCCATATAAAGAATATATGTGCAACCAATGTGGAAACATCTATCAGTAAGCAGGATATAAGATAGTTCAGGTTCCAATGCTGGGAGCATCTACATCTTCTGTAGTCAAAGAGGAATACCCTACTGTTACACAAGAATCAGTAGGGCCTTCAAAAATTTTAGAAAAAGAAGTTGATGTACATGTATCGTACCCTACTGTAACTAATTCTGCTACTCAGACTATACCTCGGCCTACCACTTGCAATGCTGAAACACAAACTGAACCATCGAATGAGATGGAAATAATGAACAAGTGGAGGAAAAAGTATGCCATTTTACAAGGTAAAGCCTTGCAGCAGCACAAATTAGTCTGGTATAATCATATATATTCTAATTGGGACATATTGGAGCAAACACTCCAGCAATTTAGAGTTTACAAGAAGGAGAACAAAGATTTAAAAGGAAAACTGCTCCTAATGTTTCAACTAGTACAAAAATTATTGGCTACTAGGAAACCATATCTAAATTATTATTTATTTCTTTCAAAACGCCTTGTTTACTTTCAGTTGAAAGCGGTAAAATATGGAAGACCTCATCAGGTGCTTACATCCGAACAGTTTGTGAAAATATTCACAGAAGCTTCCACCAATGATGAACACTTATTATGTGAGTTGTATCTTCACAATGAAGCCATCCCTGAAAACAGAAGGGTTAATATTAACCCTTTTGTTGGTGACATTCACATCAGGGAATTTTCCTCTTTCCTTACTTATCAAATTACATGGCAGACTTCTTTTCATGCAACTAGGCATAATGAAGACAACCGTCTTCTTTGGATAAGGTCAGAACCAGAGAACCCTGTCATATTTGTGGCAGAGTATCATCAATTTTTGAAGAAGCCAGGGATGACTAAACATATACGGCAATTACAAGTTTCAATACTCCATGACCGCCAAAATTTTATCACAGCCAAAGAAACTACTGCTTTAAGAGAAAAAAATATGTTTTGGCAACAATCCTCTAAGGAGAGGCAGGAGTATAATCCTTTTAGCCCTACTAATCTTGAAACTGCAATGTCTAGAATACCCAATTACATCAGATGTGTTCAAAAATGTGCTGAAAAGTGGATAGGGTACCACTTTCATTTTCCTATTTTATGGATGCAAGCGTAAGAATATTATACTCATCATAGGTTGGCTAACAAGGATGAAGCAAAAAATTGGAAAATATTGCAAAGTGTGCAAGGATTTAGAGCTTTAACAGATAGCACCTTCCATAGCTACTGCCCAAGTAATTTGCATGCCAAAAGCCAATATCCTAACTCAGACTTAGACTAAATTTGCGTGAGGACATTCAACCCTTTCAGTTGGGGGGGATGTTAGGACCTCATAATGTACCATTTTGACCATACATTTTGTTATCATCCCACTCTTTTCCAGTCCATATTTAAATCTTATACTATCATTTTCATTCATTCTTCCAAAGGTATATAACATTCTTCTCTTTATTATACGTTTAACTTATTTTACATATAATTTTACATTAATTTTATATTTAATCATTAATCGAAGATATATAGTTGCTGAGATAGTTTAAATACCACAGATAATCTATCGTGGCTGTCTAAAGACTGTGTTGCTGAAAGAGTCAAAATGGTACGCAAATCCCGTTGCTAAAACAGCCAGTGATTTGCAATTTTGAAGCAGTATTTTAAGCATGACGGAAACAGGAAAAGACAAGTAAGGAAGCTCTTACACGAGCCACTCTGAAGCCAGTACCACTGTAACCATCGTAACAACATTTTTCTATGGAAGAACAGAAAGTTCGTATTTCAGTATAGAAGATCATATTGGGTTAAAAATAGGATTTCTATTATGTAAATCAATTGTAATAGATGTCTCCTCTTTAAAAAGAGGAGACATCAGCATTAGAGGGGGGAGGAGAGACTATGGGAGGTTCATTTTTGAACAGAGAAGGAACGTGACTCTCTTGTAATATGTTGCTTTCGACATATGAATAAAATTTTGTTCTGAGCATTTCATTTTAATTCTTTCTTTTGGGGAATCTTGTGAGAAGGAAAGGGCCCACCTTCTTCACAAGATTCACCTGTTTGTTCCTGTAGTTGTTAATTGTTCTTTTCGTTCATGCCTTGATTAAACCCTGTTTACTGAAGTTATTTATGCAGTATTGGAATTCTGTTGTTTATTGCTGAAGCTCTGTTTCCATTACTTGTTGCATTGATTTCATACAATTAATTCTTAAGAAGTTGTGGATTAGTTTAATTAGAAATATTTTTTATGGAATGATTTTGTGGAATCTTGGTAATCATAAATAGGTGCTGAAGATTGCTACTTGGGGAATAGGGTCCTGTTCTCTGTTATAGCATAATTGGTCTTCCTTTTTGCAGATTCATTTCCTTTCCTAGATCATTGTATTTTTAATGTAATCCAGGATTCTTTTAATGGTTGTCTGCAATAGAAGGATTGTCTTTGCTGTAACTCAAGTAGACTTCAATTTTGCAAGGTCTGATTAGTGTAATTTTTACTACAACATTTCATTGCTTTTGAGATTGAGCATATACAGTGTGTGATTTCCTTTGAAATAAACAGACTTCCCTGGGTTTACAATTTATGTAGCTCTTAAATTGTTTAATTTGATAAACAATTAATGTGACCAACATTAGCCATTCTGAAGATAAGGCTTAGAACTTACTACAAAACCATCACCTCCATGTAGTGATCTTATTATGTGGCCAGACAACCTACTTTCGTGAAGACATAGAAAGGTAAACACTCTCTGCCAAGATTTTCCATACAACCCAGGTTGAGCAACCACATATACATCACCAGTTTTTTCTCTTCAGATTTGTAACTTAGAAGATCTTTGTCTGACCACCTCCGGGTTGCTCCCAGAGTCACCCAGACAAGCCCTCTCAACATCATCCCCTTTTTGTAGTACCTAATTAGTAATTTAATTACCATAACAGTTTCTTGATCATGCAGGTATTTAAAATATATTGCCAATAAGCATAAAGATTTATGTTAAACAATCAGGTCAAAAGAATTTAGACTATGATGCAAAAAAAGCAAAGAAACCTCACCAACACTCAAAGGAAAAACAAAGTCAAACCTATACAAAGTATAAATAGATATCTTATAAACTTCATTCCACCACAAAAATGTGCTTAACTAAAGAAAATTCTAATTACTATGCTTTCAAAACAAAGCTTTCAAGGGCAGTGATGTTATAAACATACCCCTACACCTCGTGAACAATCAATGTGTATAAGTAGACCATCATAAGGCTCATTTTAAACATCCTTATTATTATGGAAGTGGGCTGTCCTATCTAAAATCATTTTATATGGATGACTATTGTGGAGAAACAAAATATTAACTTGGGATAATTTGACTCATCATGGCTTCCTGGCTTGTTTGTTGGATTTCGAATTTGTTGCTCACATCTTCCTATCCTCCCTTAAGGTACATACAATTTTGTCTTTTTTATCTTGTTATCTGCTTGATCCTGCATGGCTACCCATGAATATTACTCAGGTTTTCGAATATTGGGAGGAAGCACCTCAGAAATACATAATGTTTCCTTTCTTTTTATTTTGGGAAGTATAGCTTGCCAGGAACCATTTCATTTTCAATGGGAGGTCGTTGGTTCACTCTCAGGTTTACAGTGCTATCATGATCTGGATCCGTGGTCTCCCTTCCAAATCTCTCCCTCTTTGGGATATTTCTCATCATCTTCGACCTTTCCCAATTGCCCTACCTGTAGGATACTTTGATGGAGCAAAGCATGAGGGCATCTATGGATGTGGTTCCTCGATTAAAATCAATCATAAATATCGGTATCACAGCTTATGGAATGGTGGTCCAGGCACTAACACAGAGGTAAAATTGATGGCTCTCTTGAGCGTGTTGTGGATGGCTTATAATCTTCAGGTGACCCCCCTCCATGTGTATGGGGATGAAAAATCTATTATTGACGGTGTTAATGGGGCGATACAATTTCAACCTCCCAACCTCATGAATTGGATCACCCGCATCAAATACTTGATTATGAGACTACATGTTTCTAGCATCCAACACATTTTCCAACAAGTTAATACTTGGGAAAACTCTCTCTCAATGGGTCTGGCTGAATCATTTGGTTGGATTCAGATGCAGCACTCCATGGACTGTCAGATAATTGAGTAGAGATCCATACAAATTCCATGACCACATTTTCTCAGTTTTCACATGGCTCTTTTTTGGCTTCGAGTTTTTTTCATTGTATATATTTTGAATTCGACCATCGCTCCTATTCTCTTATTTTTCATTCGGCTTTGTAAATATTTTTAAACTTGCTTTCTATCGAGATTTTTTAAGCATTAGGTTGCATTTTTTATGACCTATCTTGTATGAGGATTGGCTATATTGAACATAGTATCAGAATGTCGGCACTATGTAATATCTGGATCAAATGGTGTGTAGTGACCTCACTTGTTGGATATATATTGAATGATGGAAAATTTTTAGATTATGTACTATTTTTGTATATTATTAATACAAAAAGAGCATTTTTTCTTCTCTGAAAAAATATATTATAAATTTAATTGTTCCATGGTATTTCATAATTTTACTCAAAGAAATGATGTCATCTTGATGGTTTAGGTATATATTTATTTATTTAAGTAAATGCTCCCTATCCATGTTATTGTACCCTTATTTCCCACACAAAAAATTCCACTCTACCTTGCATTTTTGGTGGGAATGAAGGCTTATTTGTTGAGTTTGATGGAGTTAAAAAACGACGGGAATGAAATAGTTTGACGAAGTTAGAATATACATGGTAATAAAGTATTATGATAATTTATTTTAATATCTGGCTTACGACCAAAATACCAGTGGATCGAAAACACTGCGATGGTGATTTTACATACAAAAACTGAAGTGTGCAAAAATGGAAATGAGGGTTTTTTTATTCGGCACTCATCATTAACGGAACCTCTCTTCTAAATGGATCTACGCCTTACGCATCGATTCCATGGATTTTGACCAGTGTTTAATGAATTTTAAAACCAAACAGAACCTCATTTCAGGGCTTGGTACTATACATCCTGGCAGCCTCATTTTTTTTGTGCTCTTGCCTTTTGGCATTACCACAGACACGTAAGGTAGCATTGTATTAAAAAGTAGCTCCCCGGTCATTTTTCTAAGGATTTTTGAGGGCCAGATCAATTCCTATCATTAAGGGTTGTAAGATCAACTTATTTATGGAATTATTAAGACATTATTTAGGGAAAGTATCCCTCCTAAGAGATTTTTGAGAGCCAGCATCGGCAGAAGGAGAAGAGCCATCATTAGTACCAATAGTTGAAGTTTACTGAGTTGAATGAGAAGCGGTAGATCCAGAGCCATGATGAGGAATGATTGCTACCCCTTGATGGATGATACGCCTTTATATTCCCCTATGAATGGGGACGGATTGATACCCTTATTTTTGGGTTGGGGTAGGGTCTCGTTGTGCTTTATTTATTGCCTTAGGTTTTGCACAGGCACAAAACCCCATCTGAATCAACAACATCAAAAACATACTTCTATTTCCACGAAGTGGGTAAACCTTGCACTCTGAGGGGCGTGTATGATTACATGAGGGAACAGGTAGAACCGCAATTGATCCGACAAAGCAGAAGCTCCTAAGGCAGGATCGATGTGTTATTTCAAACGCCGTGGAACAAATGGATCGGATGCAACAATTAATGGGTGCACAGCGAGCAGGTTACTCAGAGGATTCATTCACCACTTATGTAACAGGTATTTATGAATTTTATTTTTCTCCATTATGTCAATTCCTTTTTTATTTTTTTGTGTCCCTTTCTTATGTCATGCGTATATGAAAAATGAAATCGGTTAGAGATCATGATTCAATTAATATATTCATATAAGTTTGGATTAAATTAAGCCAGAAACCAGAGTGTAAAGTTGATCACTCCAAGATTTCAACTGTGATAGAAATATTTATGTAGGGTATATTGAGTTTAAGGTATTGAGTTTAAGGATTTCAGATATTGCAAGTTCCAGAGAGAAAAATCTATCTTTAAATTAAGGTAAGCGTTATAAGCGCAAACTCTGAAACCCCTAAATGTAATTTCCGCGGCAATAAGGTATCTGAGAAGGTGTAAGATACATATATTAAGAGTTAAATCAAGATCTATTACTCAGATCTCTGATCATGTGACCATTAAATCCCCTCACGAAGCCAAGCTCCCTTCTAGGTTTCAATTTTCAAAAAAACCAGTGTTGTGGGTTTGTTTCCCATGAGGGAGGAATCTTCAATAACCTCAAATAGTTTTATCTAAATTCAAAATTCAACATCATGGTTTTCCTTGAAATTGAATGACAAAGTACTGGTCTCTCTAACTGCATTTTATTTCGAATAGTGTGTTTAGGGGGATTCCTCTCAAATAGGCATATAGAACGTGTTATTCTAATGTGGAAATATTCCTTTCTTCTTATTACCTATGCAAGCGTTTGTGGATCTGTCCTTGCATGCCTGTCAAAAACCACCATAAAATCAAGGCTGAGCTCCCTTTCCGGTTCTAATAAGTGAGAAAACCAAGGACACAGGTTTGATTTGCATGACAAGGCCAGCATCAATAATTTGAAGTAATTTTTTCCCATTATGGTTGTGTGATGATTTGTTTCCTGTTAAACTTGAGAATCGGTGAATGGAGGAATTAATGATTTCATGGATATAAAACCAAAAATACTTCTGGAGGATAGTTTGAGCGAAAAATTAATGCTTTTGGTGGAGGATATGAATGCAAAGTTTGGGTTTCGTTCTAGTAATTTTCTAACAGATAAAACCAATTAAATTAATGTACCAATTACAAGAGATGAATGGAGTAGGCTAAGAAATGAAATGGATTAATGTTTTCTCTTCATCTCATTGAAAAAAAATCAATTTTAATTTTAATTTTTCATAGCTTATTTGATAACTACATATTTTACATTTGCAAACACATTCTATGAAGGATTTAATTACCTTATTTTTTAACATATTTTTTTTTTTCTTTTTATTTTATAATGCTCAGCGGTATAATTTTTTTTCTATGCCATAGTTTATATAGCAATATTTTTTTAACATAATTTTTGTTTTTTTCTTTTTATTTTATAATGCTCAGTGGTATAATTTTTTTTCTATGCCATATTTTATATAGCAATTAAAGTTCAACGTTGTTTTGTTTGTACTGGTAAAATTATAAACTTGTACTTTACAATATTTGTTATTTATTTATTTATTTCATTTTCTTTGGTTCTTTGCATGAGAGACCAATTCAAGAACTGGTGAACAAACACATGATGTACAGGTTGGGAAAATAGGCATTCTAATTTTTCAACAAGGCTTCTGAAACATAGGATCCCCATTTGGATCATGGATCTTCTTGGCTGTCATTGAGGACTTGGATGGCAAGGATACTTAGCAAGCCTTTCATTAATAAATTATTCTTGAACACAAGAAAATCTAGATTAGAAAATCAAATAGCCTACATGTCATTTTGACATCATTTTCCAGCAACTGGATATTTTTGTGATAAAAAATTGATGTAAGTGAGACTCTAAATTGTCTGTGTCCTCCAAAAGATGAACCTTATTCTTATATTTATTTAAGGGTTTGACATGATTACAGAAATAATTTTTGACCAAAAGAATTTTTCTGAGAATCTGGAGATATGATTTCAAATCTTGTAACTTCTTTTACTGACCTCAATGTTTTATCATTTCCTAACTAAGATTTTGACATAATTTTTTTTTGTTGTTGTTGTTAATTTTAGATTCTTCTTATGAAGTACAAGAGAATCTACACTGCTTTTGATGTTTTTCTTAAAGAATAATGAGCAAAGGGTTTATTCAAAGGCTAGGTGCCAACTCTTCTTGGATATATTGTTGAAGGTGCGTGAAAGTTTGGGTTTCATGAGTTCTTTAAGAAATACTACTAAGACATTACAAGGCCTGACTATACTGCCAAATATAAGAAATCGATCTACTTAGCAGAATGTCTGCAGAATTTATTGGTGATATCTCCCTTTTTCCTTTTTAGGTTGTAAACATTAGAGTACAACCATGACCTGGATTTGATAGAGGATTATCTGATGGTATTCCAAATTTTGTTAGATCATGAGGAGTTGTAGGGTGAGTTTCCCCCCCTTTCTTACAATTTTTTTTTATCAATTTTGAATAAAATTTCATGTAGTACTCACGAAATTTGATTTTGTTTCCTTAATGAATGCAATTTATAAAAAGGTATTAGTCCACTTTGGGGATGCCAAATTCCTTGCAAGTATCAAATATTCCCATTTCCTATCATAATTATATATATTAATAGAAGCTAGATGCTTATATTGAAGCTTTCTACAGAGTATTATAATAACCTATGCTCTTTAGGGGTGAAAGCTAATTTTTTCTATGTTTTTAAATCCATTAATATATTGGCATATAGGGGATAAGTGCATATATTATGTTTTTCTGTAGACAATATTATGATAATCTATGCTCCTTTGGAGAAAAAATTTTCACTCTAACATGTCTTTTAATCTATTTCAGTGAATTGCATAAATTTGTAAGAAAAATAAATGAGAGTCCAAACCGCATCTTACTAGTGGAGGGATGGACCACCTATGTCAAATGTTACTAGTAGAACTACTCCTGATGGAACCAGTCTTGTTCAAATGGAATTTTTTTTTAAGAATTCTTCCATAGGAGATACATGTGCTCAAGTTACAGGGGTACAATGGGATACATTTCCATCTGAACAGAGACCTTCGCTGCCAACTAATCCTTCATTTGATTTATCTAGATTTCAAGCTTCAATAAAGGCATATTCAAAGAAATTTATATCTCTTGTGGGTCTAGGTTCATATGGGGTAGTCACGTCATATTTGGAACTTCAAGATAAGGAATCAAAAGATTCAAATTTGGAAAATGGTTTCACTGTTTCTGTTTCATCCAAGGTTAATCTTAATTATCAAATAGAAATATATGAGATATTTGGGAAGGTGGCATGGGAGAATCAAGGAGTAGTAGAAAAGGAAATGAAGTCCAAGGTTTTATGGATGAGCAACTTTTAGGGTACAGAAACCAAGAACAGGTTTTCTCTAAAGAAGACTTTCCACGTTCTCCTTTTGATCATAAAAGTATATTGGTTTTGTTATCGAGCCACTATGTGTTGAAGGGGACAGTCTGTGGGAGTTCACAACTCTTTCGGATCAAGTATTATGGCAGTTTTGACAAGCCACTAGAAAGGTACATCCATGATTATTTGTTTGACCAGGTAGACTTTTTATTCATTTTTTTTCTTCTTCTGTAGTTTTCAAGAAGTTTTTTTCTTCATGTCTATTTTTTCTTACATATTTTTCCCTTGATATCTTGTAAAATTTGCATTTACACAATAATAATTTGAAAATTTTGATGTAGCAAATACCAAAAACATGCAAAATTCCTGATTTTTTTTTTGTAATGAACCCTCAGAAGCACATGTTCTTTGCTACACACACCATGAGGGAAGTTTCATGATACTGGTAAGATAATTACCTTTATTTTTGGCATTACCTGGTGAACCTGAAGGAAAAATATAGATGTGGCATATGTTCTTAAGATGTGCACGTAAAGGTGGAGTTCCAAAAGCAACTCGATAAGCCCCACTTTGCCTGTCTGATGCTGCATGGGGTTTATCCTTCGGAAAATTCATAGAGCTTATTTTTTCTAATGATGATGTAACAAGTATATTTTTCAACCGTCGTCATTCATTACATCGAGGTCATAGGCTACCATAGCAACCAAGGTTCCAACCCAGCAAATGTGATGCTCTAAGGCTCTATACACCCTCTAGGCCATAACCAATTCGTTTCGTCGGTTATTCCAAAACCAAAGTGGCACACCCTTCTCCGAGATGGCTAATTCCTCTGCAATGCCCACCTTCCAGGGTTCACCAACTGGTTTCAATAACCATGAATCATAGAATAATCCACTTTCCTCCCTTACTAGGTATCCAACTCCCCCATTTTATAAACATATCTCTCCTTTATTTAATATTATATTATAATATTATAACATTACTTTTTCATCAAGACACCTTTACTAGTCGCGGAGTCATGAACCCACATACTCTTTTGTCTAGGTCCGCTTATAGCCATTATGTATTTATCAATATGCATAAATTGAGTTTATTTACCATATCATGATATCTACTCTTATAACATAAAAAACACATACACACATTGGCCCCAACACTTAAATACACATACACATGGGCATATTCCCCTAGAAGCAAGCCCCAACTCACCATCCTAATTAATTATGTCCCAGCTCACCAACCTAATAATCTCACATATACATGGTGAATACAACATAGGGGTTGAATAAGGGATGTTACATCCTCCCCCTTGTTTTATGAATTGTCCTCAGTGCATTTATTATATACATAATCTAGAACTACTGCTACATAGTGAAATTCTCCTCCATGCTTTCATCCTCATGGTTAGTATGTTGCAGGTCCGTTTTTCATATTATACAAATCTTTATTTAAGGACATCCTCAATTTCCTATGCACGAACAGGGTCCAAAGATCTTTGTCACACCCCACATTGATGGGTGTGCATCATAAAGACTTCCAACCCATGAATATCTCTCCAAAACTGAAATGCTTCTCTTGCAACTATCTGAGAGCATACATGATTGGTTCTATTGCCTCAAATTTAGTTCAAGTGTTGCAGGATAAGGTCGAGCCTTTGTCATAGGAATAAACTCATCCTCATAACTTTTGTCTCTGCATGAAAACATAATGTTGGAATCATCAATTCAAGGACATCCTAAATTCTCTGTTCACGAACAAGGTCCATAGGTATTTTCCACACCCCACATTGATGGGTGTGCAACCCAGCACAAATTCCATCATACTTTGAAACTTAGATAATTTATGAGTGCACATTTTTGCAAATGGCCATCATAAAGATTCTAGCCCATGAATATCTCTCTAAAACTGAAATTTTTTCCTTGCAATTATTTGGGAGCATACAATATTGGTTTTGTTGCCTCAAATTTAATTCAAGTGTTTTAGGATAAGGTTGAGCCTTTGTCATAGAAAGAAACTCATCCTCATAATTTTTGTCTCTACTTGATAACATAGTGTTGGAATCCTGAATTCAAGGACATCCTTAATTTCTTGTGCACGAATAGGGTCCAGAGATATTTGTCACACCCCACATTGATGGGTGTGTAACCCAACACAAATTCCATCATACTTCAAAACTAAGATGACTTATGAGTGCACATTTTTTCTAGAATCCTCAATTCAAGGAAATCCTCAATTCCCTGTGCACAAACAGGGTCCAGAGATCTTTGTCAAACCCCACATTGATGGGTGTGTGACCCAGCACAAATTCCATCATACTTCAAAACTGAGATAATTTCTAAGCGCACATAGTGTTGGAATCCTCAATTCAAGGACATCTTCAATTCCCTATGCATGAACAAGGTCCAGAGATCCTTGTCACACCCCACATTGATGGGTGTGCAACGCAACACAAAATCTATCATCCTTCAAATCTAAGATAGCTTCTGAGTGCACATTTTTGGAAATGGCCATCATAAAGACTTCCAGCCCATGAATATCTCTCCAAAACTGAAATTCTTCCCTTGCAACTATTTGGGAGCATACATTATTGGTTCTATTACCTCAAATTTAATTCAAGTGTTGCAGGATAAGGTCAAGCCTTTTTCATAGGAATAAACTCATCCTCATAAATTTTGTCTCTGCATGAAAACAAGGTTGTAAGGAAGATAGAACAAAGCACAACTCAAATATATTGTCACCAACATATACATCAACTCAGATATATTTTCACCGAGAGAGAGAGAGATTAGCACTGCTCTTACATCCCTAACCCAAGCTTGAAAGGAATATGCACAAGTGTAGGGTCAACTATAATATCAACTCATTCCTTCCTCTTTTTATATGAGAGGTAAAGGGGCTTTAGTGGATCTATTCCACTAGAAGAAAACTTGCAAGACACAAGTAGGTCCACCCATGTGAAGCACTATACTTTACGTTACATGTGTCAGCATCAAAGGTGATAGTGATTAACAAGCAAGCCCTCCATGGAATGACCACTACTCCCCAAGGTCCAACAATCCTCTAAAGGTCCTAAGCTCCAATGCATCTCCTAGGTCATGTGTCTCCTTAAGGACAATGCATATCCAGGGTAATGTGTCACCTTAAGGACTCCCACACCTACATATCTACTCCCTTAATGAAAGAGTTCACATGTCAAGGGATTTTGTGTGCTCATGTTGATTTTGGGATGTTTTTGTCATGGTAAAATTTCCAACTCTACTCCAAGCACACAAACTCCCTTCATGCATCAACAACATCAAGTCACCAAGCTCCATAGTAATCCAACACTTCGAGAAAGAATTTCTTTCAAACATCCAAACAAGGTCTAGCAGAAAATGGTAAGCCAACTCCAATGTCCAAGTCCATCAATGTAAAATTCATGCTATTATTATTTCAAGAATATTTATATTTTATCCAACATGATGACCCACTATGTGCACTATTTGTAGGGAATCTTCTAGATTTTTCTGATTCAACGTGTTCATCCATTATGTGAATTGGTCAAAAAATCCATTTAGTCAAGAAACTCTTCTAAATTTATTTCCAGGTTTCATTTCTCTTTCCTGTCATCAAGCAAATTGAAGCAACTAGAAAGAATTCCATTAATTGTCGTTCATCTAGTTGTTTCCTAAATAAGTTCCTATTGCTTAAAGAAAGTAGGAAACCATCATGAAACATGACTATAGCCACATAGTTTCAGTAGCTATAATCTGACAATGTTATTGAAAAAACTATTAGATTTGTTTCATAAAAGAGAACCTAGTCCCAAACAACAGAAAATGTTCGTGGAGAATGGCTTGTTTCACTATCGTTGAGCTCGACTGTAAACAATGATAGGTTTTTGAGCCAATAAAGTCCCTGGAGAAAAAAAGTGATGGTTTCTCTCTAAAACATATGCAGATAAAGATACAAGATTCGAGTGGAGGACTTTCAGTAGTTTCATGACTACCACTCGACTTGTAACTATTTGGTTTTTTGGTCTGCTTTATTTTTTATGTTTCAGATCTAGTTCTGGAATTTTTGGATTTCAAATGTCAGTTATAATAGTGTAATTATGGGTTTTATCACATCATTGGTATTAAAACCTCAATTAATAGCAGATTCATATTAGATTTTTTGCTACAGTTCAGATTAGCTACTTATGTTCACCAATCTGTTTATCTTTCAAGGAATCCTTGTAAGGAAGATAGATCAAAGCACAACTCAGATATATTGTCACCAACATACACATCAACTCTGATATATTGTCACTAAGAGAGAGAGAGTAGCACCGATCTTACATCCCTAACCCAAGCTTGAAAGGAATATGCAGAAGTGCATGATCGACTATAATAACAACTCACTCCTTCCTCTTTTTATATGAGTGGTAAAGGGGCTTTAGTGGACCTAGTCCACTAGAATAAAACTTGCAAGACACAAGTAGGCCCACCCATGTAAAGCACTCTACACTACATGACATGTGTCGGCATCGAAGGTGATAGTGATTAACAAGCAAGCCCTCCATGGCATGAGCACTACTCCCCAAGGTCGAACAATCCTCCAAAGGTCCTCAACTCCAAGGCATATCTAAGGTCATGTGTCTCCTTATTACTACTATGCTTTCTACCTATTATTTCCATAGTGCAAAAATATCCACTTGGATTAAAAACTACATGCCATGTACATAAATAGAAAACCTGATGGGTGATAAGGAAAAAGGGTTATCTTATATGCCATGGAACATCATATTCCATACTTAGAATACACCCCAAGGTGTCAAAATTGCATTACAAGTGGCAAATTTGCTTTTCTCAGGTTAAAATCTATGTTACAACTTACAGCCTGACCTGATTGCACATAGCCTCCTGGAGATGTACCTATGGAAAAGTCATAAAATACAGTGCTATAGTACTTCTCCTTGTGCGTCTTCCTACACTTCCATAGTTCTAATGTACAAATTCAAGTGAGAGTACTAAGTCTACAAAACAATTTCACTGATTTACCTATCTCTTGCTAAGTGCAAGTAGTCATTAATAACATGCATGTCCAGGGCTCACTAAAGATCAAAATTGTGATTTTCAAATTTCTATGTTGTTATTAAAACATTATTGATATTTTCACATCATTATAGTTTCACTTCCAATCCAGGAAGCCACTATTGTGAAAAAATATTGTGAAACTACCAAATTTCACAACATGACAAATCAGGCTATGGTGTCTTCAGAATTTTATATGCCAGATCATAGAGCACATATGGTGATAAATATCTCTGGACCCTGTTTGTGCACAAGGAATTAAGGATGTCCTTAAATTTAGGATTCCAACACTTGTTTTCAAGTAGAGACAAAAGTTATGAGCATGAGTTTCTTCCTATGACAAAGGCTCAACCTTATCCTACAACACTGGAATTAATTTTGAGGCAACAGAACCAATAATTTATGCTCCCAAATAATTGCAAGGAAAGTATTTCAGTTTTGGAGAGATATTCATGGGCTAGAAGTCTTTATGATGGCCATTTGCAAAAATGTGCACTCATAAGTTATCTAAGTTTCCAAGGATGATGGAATTTGTGGTGGGTTGCACACCGATCAATGTGGGGTGTGGAAAAGATCTATGGACCCTGTTCGTGAATAGGGAATTTAGGATGTCCTTGAATTCACGATTCCAACTTGGATTCCTTGAAAGATAAACAGATTGGTGAACATAAGTCACTAATCTAAACTGTAGCAAAAAATATGATATGAATCTACTATTAATTGAGGTTCTAATACCAATGATGTGAGCCAACCCAGAATTATACTATTATAACCGAAATTTGAAATACAAAAATTCTAGAACTAGATCTGAAATATGAAAAATAAAGCAGACCAAAAAACCAAACAGTTACACAACGAGAGGTAGTCATGAAACTCCTTAAGTCCTCCACTCGAATCTTGTATCTTTAGCTACATATGTTTTAGAGAGAAACCATCACTGTTTTTCTCCAGGGACTTTATTGGCTCAAAAACCTGTCATTGTTTACAGTCAAGCTCAACGATAGTGAAACAAGCCATTCTCCACGAACATTTTCTATTGTTCGGGACTAGGTGCTCTTTTATGAAACAAATCTAACAATGTTTTCAATAACATTTTTAGATTATAGCTACCGAAAATATGTGGCTATAGTCATGTTTCATGATGGTTTCCTACTTTCTTTAAGCAATAGGCACTTGTTTAGGAAAAAGTTGGATGGATGATAGTTAATAGAATTCTTTCTAGTTGCTCCAATTTTATTGATGACAGGAAAGAGAAATGAAACTTGGAAAGAAATTTAGAAGAGTTCCTTGACTAAATGGAGTTGTTGTCCAATGCACATAGTGGATCAACACGTTGCAGCCGAAAAATCCAGAAAATTCCCCACAAATAGTGCACATAGTGGGTCATCATGTTGGATAAAATATAAATATTCTTGAAATAATAATAACATGAATTTTACATTAATGGACTTGGACATTGGAGGTGGTTTATTTTTTGTTTCTAGACCTTGTTTGGATGTTTTAAATACATTCTTCCTCGAAGTGTCGGATTAGTATGGAGCTTGGTGACTTCATGTTGTTGATGTATGAAGGGAGTTTGTGTGCTTGGAGTAGAGTTTGGTATTTCACCATGAAAAAAACATCCCAAAATCAACATGAGCACACAAAATCCCTTGACATGTGAACTCTTGGTTTGAGAGAGTGGATATGTAGGTGTGGGAGTCCTTAAAGTGACACATTACCTTGGATATGCATTGTCCTTAAGGAGACATATGACCTAGGATATGCATTGGAGCTTAGGACCTTTGGAGGAGTGTTGGACCTTGGGGAGTAGTGCTCATGCCATGGAGGGCTTGCTTGTTAATCATTGTCACCTTTGATGCTGACACATGTCACGTAGAGTAGAGTGCTTCACATGGGTGGACCTAAATGTGTCTTTCAAGTTTGCTTGCAGTGGACTAGGTCCACTTGTTATTGGAAAGCCCCTTTACCTCCCATATAAATAGAGGAAGGAGTGAGCTGTTATTATATTCGATCATGCACTTGTGCATATTCCTTTTCATACTTGTGCATATTTTTTCTGTGATACTCGAATTTCAGAAATCTTAATTTCTATTTCGTTATCTATATCAATATATAAGAACAGGTTCATGGATTGTTCATATTTCTCAAACTGTGGAGGTGTTCCTTTCCTGTTGCATGTTCTTCTATATTGTTATTCTGTGATTCAAATTTCTAGTTGTTATTTCCAATTATTCTCCTACATATTACATGCTTTGATAGATTATATCAAAAGTCTTACCAATATGATAACATTGATTGTTGTATGTGGACATTTTTGTTCAAGATGGTCCATTACAGAATCAAGATGAGGAGTTGGATCATGCAATTGCATTTTCTCTTTCTGAAGAACTAACCAAACCAGATGGTATATGATGGAAATTTCATTTTTTTAAAGTTACTTTTAGTTTAATTATATCATTTAGCTCGATGCTTTTCATATATTCAACTAAAATTCTATTGCTTAACAAGACTTTGTCGTTTCCATGTTTTAGTGAAACTGTTTATGGTTTGATACTCTCATACAACCTTTATCAAGTTACATGCACCATCATTAGAAAAAAAAAGAGAATTTTTCTCTCCATGACTATCTTTCTTTGTCATTGTTGACTTAAGAAAGTCTTTTAGTTAAGAAACTAGTTTCAAGGTTATGGCATAACTTGTCATATAAATTGAACAGAAGTTATATCCAAAATGTTAACTTGTAAACTACTTAGTTGGTTTTAGGATTTCCATTTAAAATCTACTTCAGTTTGAACTTTGAACGAATTGTTCCATAGACTTGAATATTAAGAGATTTTGGTGTAAGGATTAAAAATTAGCCCATAAGGCCTTTTAGTTATTCATTCATTTTATCTGAATATAACATTTACTATTAAATTAGAACCACTTGGTAAAATATGTCATAGATCAAGATCATACTTTGTAGAGTGTTGTAGAATAAAAATAGGAGCAAGGACATTGAATTCTTTTACTTTTCCTGGCTCTTATTCCTTTAGTGTATCTTTACACCTCTAGGGGACATTGCTAATTTAAAGTCTAATTCTTTAAAGGGTGCTATCTCAATGGAAGAGAACCTGCTTTACAAGCACGAGGTCGGTGGTTCGATTCCATCGTGCCCTGATATTCATAGGGAATGATGAAGATCAGTTTTTGGTGATGGATGATTTTTTGACCATCACTAATGAGCTTATGGTGATATTTTTCGACCCTCACCAAAATATGAAATGGTGACGGTCAACGAACGCCACCATATATGTGCAACAATAGTGATGACCATTAAAGGTCCATCACCATAAATCGTCGTTGTTGATATGAAATGGTGAGGGTCACTATTTGTCATTATAGTGATTATTCGTGACGGACCTTGATGTCACCAATGAGTTTATGGTGACGGTCAATGAACGTCGCCATATATATGCACCAATAGTGACAGAAATGAAAGGTCCATCACAAAAAATCGTTGTTTTTCATATGAAATGGTGACGGTCACTATCAGTCATTATAATCAATATTCGTGACGGACCTTGAATGTCACCACAACACATACTTTTGACAACGCCACCTTTGGTGACATTCAGTTTTTCGGTGACGGAGGCTATTGTCCATCACCATTGCTCATATGAAATGGTGACAGTCACTATTCGTCACTATAAATCATTATTGGTGACGGACCTTGAATGTCACCACAACCACTATACTTTCGGCGACACCACCTTTGGTGACGAAGGTTCTTTTGACCCTCACTAATGAGCTTATGGTGACCATTTTCACCCCTCACCAATGTGCTTTTTTCTTGTAGTGCGATGGATTTTCTCCCATAAAACTATCATCACTTGGTCAAATTTTATAGAGGAAATGATAGCACATTATGAGGATACAAAGAGCAACAAATTATTTAGCCAATTGATAAATCTCAAACAAAAGGGTTCACTGGTGGAACACATTGAGGACTTCCAAAAATTGAATATAAGGGTAACTGATATTCTATATGAACACAATATTGATGTCTTCACAGGGAATTTAAAGGATAACATCCAACATGAGGTTCATGTTTGTGAACCTAATTCATTGGAGAAGACATTCAGGTTGGCAAGAAAAATTGAATGTAAAATTATGGTGACAAGGAATACTACCACTCACATCTATAAATATGGAAGTGTTGCTACTCCCAGGCTTCCACAAAGTACAAGTTTGAAACCACAAAAATTGGAAGAAAAGAAGAAAAAGGGCTTTGCTACAGTTGTGATAGCAAATACACTAAAGGTCATAAGTGTGCTTAGAAGAAATTATTTTACATAGATTGTGAGGAGGAGGAAGAAAATGAACAAGAAACTTCAATAGAAGAGGATATACACTAGGGACCAACCCGAGAGAAAGAAGAAATGAGTCTGACGATATTGTGTAATGCATTGGTAGGAATTACCACTCTTCAAACTCTTAAGATAGAAGGACATGTGAAGAATAAAAAGGTAATAGTGTTGATTGATTCGGGTAGTACCCATAATTTTATTCATTGTAAGGTATCCAAGGAATTGAATTGCTTCCTATACCCAACACCAGAATGTCAAGTTATGGTTGAAAATGGAGGAACTATAAATTTCTCTGGAAAATACCATAATATCCAGCTAACCATGGGGGATTATGCATTGAATATTCCAATGCTTTCCATTCCAATGGAAGGTGTTGATGTTGTACTAGGAGTACAATGGTTACAATATTTGGGGACAGTATCTTTTAATTTTCAATAACTTTTCTTGAATTTTTTTTCATAAGTAAAGGAAGTCAAATTACGGGGTATCGCGGGGAAGCTGTGAAATATAATAAGCTCTAATGTCATGACAAAGCTTCTCAAGAAATAACAATGAGGTGTAACTGCACAATTATGTTCACTAGAAGTTCCAACATCAAAATAATCCATTTCTCCATATCTCCAAAAAGTATTCGACAATCATTCTAAAGTGTTTTAAACTCCCAAAGGACTCCCACCTATTCGTGATCATGATCATACTATTCATTTGATTCCAGGAATTTTTCCTCCAAACATTAGGCCTTACATATATCGTTATGTCCAAAAGAGCGAAATTGAATGTATGATTGCAGAAACGATAGAGGCTAGTATAATTCAACCTAGTCAAAGTTCTTTCTCTACTACAGTAGTATTAGTGCACAAGAAGGATGGATCATCATGCATGTGTCCAGATTATAGGGAGCTAAATAAGCTCACTATTAAAGATAAATTTCCCATTCCTATGATTGATGAATTATTTGATGAATTACATGGAGAAATTTATTTTCCAAAGTTGGATATTCATTCAGGATATCATCAAATTAGAATGAAGACTGAGGATATTCTGAAAACATCATTTTGAACTCATGAGATTCATTATGAATTTTTTGGTCATGCCTTTTGGCCTTACCAATGCACCTTCTACATTTCAAGGGTTGATGAATTCCATTTTCAAACCCTTCCTTAGAAAGTTTGTTTAAGTAGTTTTTGATGATATACAAATCTACAATAGCTCTTGGAAGGATCATGTTCAACATGTTGACAAGGTGCTCACACTATTGGAGGAGAAACAATTATATGAAAAAACCTCCAAATGTTTCTTTGGAGTACACAAGGTTGAATATCTAGGTAATATTGTATATCATGAGTGTGTTAAGTTAGACCCTAACAAAATTAAAGTCATTAAGGAATGGAAATTCCCCACAACCATAAAGCAGTTGTGAGTATTTCTTGGGTTAACATTGTATTATCACAAGTTTGTGAACAATTATAGGAGAATAGGAGCACCTCTAAAAACATTATTGAATAAAGATGCATTTTCATGGACTCTTGAAGCAAATAAGGCCTTTGAACATATTAAATAGGATATGTGCCTAGCACCATTATTAGCTATGCCAAAGTTCAAAAAAACCTTTATTGTTGAATGTGATGCCTCAAGAAATGGAATTGGTGCTATTTTAATTCAAGAAGGAAGACCCATTTCTTTTCAAAGTCATCCAATCAAAGGAAATTATTTATAGTAAGCTATTTATGAGAAGGAAATGTTGGCAATACTACATGCACTAAAGAAATGGAGACCTTACACAGTGGGAAGGCACTTCAAGGTAAAAACTGATCAAGATAGTCTTAAACACTTTTTGCAACAAAGTCTATCTTCAAAAGAGTAGAAACAATGGGACACAAAGATGTTAGGTTATGACATTGAAATCATATACAAAAAAGGGAAGTTAAATGTTATCGTATATGCACTCTCGTTAAAGGATGAAGAGGTGGAAGCATTATTATGTGCCATTTATATTATCCAACCAAATTGGATAACCAAAGTAAGGGATGAATGGAAGAAGGACGAAGAAGTGTGGACACTCATTCAAAAGTTTCAGAAAGATCCTAGTACATATGATACAATGATTCCTTATGGTACAAATATTGCTTATATCTCTGTAATAATTCCAAACTAAAACAAAATATTATTTTGGAATTGCACACTTCTCCTTTAGGAGGAAACTCAGGATTTTTAAAAACTTACCACGGGGTGAAGAAATAATTTTTTTGGGATGGCCTTAAATCTCATATTCAAAATTTTGTGGCAGAATGTTTGGTTTGCCAGCAAAATAAAGTTTAGATAATTAATACCCCATGTCTTCTACAACCTTTATCCATTCCAATTCAACACATTGAGGAGATTTGAATGGATTTTATCACAGTTTTAACTAAGTCCGAATGAAAGAGTGTCATCATGGTGGTAGTTGATAGACTTACCAAGTATGCCCTTTTTTGTGCATTATCTCACCCATTTAAGGCTAGTACAATTTCTACTATATTTATGGAAACAATTCAAAAGCTATATGGAAACCCAAAGATTATTGTAAGC
Organism: Pinus albicaulis; assembly: GCA_034641835.2. Taxonomy (NCBI): domain Eukaryota; kingdom Viridiplantae; phylum Streptophyta; class Pinopsida; order Pinales; family Pinaceae; genus Pinus; species Pinus albicaulis. The sequence goes on along the minus strand of CM076583.1, from coordinate 896,024,355 downwards.
AATAGAGATCTCATTCTTAGTGGAACTTTTTGGATGTAATTATTTTATTATTTGGGTACTCAACTATATCATAGCTCATCTTATCATCCTCAATCCAATGGTCAAACTGAGATAGTGAAAAAATATTTGGAAGGATATCTTTGTTGCTTTGTATCTGATCAACAAGTACAATGGGTCAAGTGGTTACCTCTGGCTAAATTATGGTATAACATTTCCTTCCATACTGTAGCAAAAATGACCCCATTTATGGCACTTTATGGATATCATCCATCACCCATCATATCATATTTAAGAGAAAATTCTAAGGTTAAAGGAGTGGAAGATTACATAGAGCATCAAAAACAAGTTCTCCAAATATTAAAGGATAACCTAAATTTGACACAAAATCGAATCAAACAACAAGTAGATCAAAATCACAGTGAGAGAAGTTTTGATGTAGGAGGCTAGGTATTTTTACAGCTACAACCATACAAACAAATTTCCCTCAAGCAAGCTAAGAAGGATTATAAATTATCGCCAAAGTACTATGGTCCTTACAAGGTGTTGCAAAATATTGGTAGTATGGCATAAAAATTGGAGCTTCATGCTTCTTTTCGAATGCATCCAACTTTCCATGTTTGAGGATTAAAGAAGGTTATAGGTGGCAAACTTCTAGTTAAAACAATATTGTCAAAACTTGATGAGGAAGGAAAAACTATATTGGAACCTGAAGCAGTCACGGAAACAAGAACTCGAAAGCTACGAAATAGATCAATTTCATAGTATCTCGTCAAGTGGAATAAATTACTATTGGGCCTCATATATTCCCATGTTTTCATCATGAAATATCATTGTTTATACCCTAAAACCCTAGGTGTTTAGCCCATTCCTTACCCTAATTCAATCACTCACCGCCAAATACTCTCTATGGTTGATTATCATCAGTTTTATTCACTTCTCTATGATTAAATATGATTATGTCATGTTTTATTTATGACATTTTTTCTAAAGTACATTTATCACAGGGTTCCATCGTTGAAATCCCTCACAAGCTAGTTAAGTATGGGAATGCCTAATTTAGGGCTTTGGCACTTTTGGCGTGCTTCCAAGGGGAACCAATGGAGGTTATGGTCCAAAATAATGTTTTAATACCTCCCCATGCATTTTATTTCATCCAGGTCGCACCTATGGGTCCCTAGGAGTTGATTGACAAATCTGCTCAAAATGTGAAAAGTTTCCAAACTGCAATGTTTGACCTCGATGTGTGTGTAGCTGGAGGTGAATATATAAAATATAATCTAATGGGTTTGTTACAAATATAAAAATTTATGTATGTGCAAAACGGTTTCATGAGATTAAAATTTTTCTAAAAGTTATACGTGGGTCTTGCAGGCAGTTTTGTAAAAAATCACTGTTTTTTTCATAGTTCTAGAACAATGCAAAAAAAGCCAAACAACCAACTTTGAGCACACTTTCCGAGAATTTGGATTCTAATGAGACAAATACAAGAGAGGTTTTTGTTGGAAACATAACAAAATAGTCTCCCTCTAAACAGGTTTCGAAAATTCCTCATGGTTGGGAATATATAATAATATCTTTTAGGTCAAGTTGTTAAAATTGTTCAATTTTCCAAAATTGAGGAAAATGAATAATTTGCCTTATGAATCTTATAATGGCTCAGCCATGGTTTTTGTTGTAAGCTTGGGAAGTTTTTGAAGAAGAAGGATGACAAGGTGTGAACATGAGACACAATATTGAAGGAATGTATGTAAGTGAACTTATGATTTGAATCTTAATACAATTTGACTTTGCCATGAATTTTTTGCAAATGTTATGCTTTTTTTTTAATATTTAGACATTGATTTAGTTTATACATGCTCCAGGAGTGGCAAGGATCCACCATCACCTTGAAGTAAGTTTTTTAAACATCATAGGATAGTGGTAACGTGTTTGATTTAGATCTAGGTTCATGGATTTTATTTGAAAGCAATTGTTAATTAGATCTCATAATTTTGATTATGTTCTTAAGACTGTAATTCATTTATTTTATTAAAATTAAATAGACATACCATTTTCAACTCATTGCAAGCTAATGAATTGCATTGATCAATTATTTTATTGCATGAATAGCCCCTTTGTTACAAGTTTACAATTGAAATATTTAAAGGTGCTTCTTAATTGGATAAACAAGAGATCGATAACTCCATTTGTTTTAAATATGAATTGAAATATATTATGTACCTTATTGATTTTCTTGTAACATTGTGTTTTGGAAACCAATTATTTCAAAGAAATGCAATGAGACCATTAAATCATTCTTTGAAGTTGTAGTTTAGTTTTGAAATTCATTATGATTATAGTTAGTTATTGGTATAACCATTAACCAATGTGCTGATGTTTAAATGATTTCTCGAGTCTGATTAAAGAAGTTTAAGGATAGGATAGTTTCTTATTTTGTAGTCTCTTAGATATGAAGCATGTAAATTAGAATCTCGGTTTACTTAGTTTCTTTTGAAGAAATTGCAAAGTGGTGGCAGAGGTTAGTTTGAATGCTTATTTGATTTGTTTTATGCATCTGAGGAATTAGATTAGTTGAAGTCTTTGTTTGTTCATTGCCTTAGTTTAAGATCATTTGAATAAGAGTGAATTTTATTGGGATTAAGATTTAGCATAAGTTTGGTATCATTTTAAATTAATCTTGATTGATTTAAGATTCTTGTATTTAGATTCAATAGATCTTAGTATTTAGATTGAGATTTTAATTTCGATTAAAATCATTTCAATGGTAATTTGTATTGCTTGGTTTATGATTAATTGGAGTTAGTTTCGTTTGCATAGTGATTTATATTTTTCTTTTTCTTAAGCATGTTTTCCTCAATTGATTAGCCTCAATTAGAAATAAAAATTTTGTACTTAAACATCAAGTTGATTCCTATTGTAGTCTAGGTTAGATGGTCTGATCCTTCATTCCCTGCTCTTGTAACTCGAAGCTTACGAGCCCTAGATTGATAATCTAATGTTGGAAGTTATAGCAATATATTTCCCCAACATTTTTGGCGTTGTTGCCGGGGAGGTGCTAAAGGGATCAGAGCCTAGTTTCTTTCACAAGTTTTTTTGTGTGTGTGATCTTAGTTGCAAGGAAATCAGAGGGCAGAGAGTGTACGGTAAAGCATGAATGAAGAGCCACGCATACACTATTCTAGGGATGATCCAAATTTTTGTTGCCCAATCCAGCAAGTTTGGTGAGTTTTTATTGCAATTAGTTGTCTTTAATTCATTTAGATTAAAAAATCAAGTTCTTTAAAGATAAACCATTTTTGGGGTGTTGTAGGAACCCTCTCTTTTATAATAATCCATGTTGAAAGCAAGAGAAATTAAAGAATGGCCGAGAGCTTGAAGAATGTCCATCAAGGTGCTTTCTAAAATCCTAGCAGTAGTTGGGGTATCTTCTTCTCCAGAAGAGTTCATCGTGAATGAATTCAGGAAATTATCTATCTCTCCACAGCCACAACATCATTTGGAAATATCCCTTGGGTCCCCTTGCCTATCTACCAAGGATATCGATGAGCCATGTACCAAATTTGATGGGAAGTATCCGGCTGAAATTGAGATCGAGGAAACTTCACCATGCCCAGCAACAAGCCTTGTGTGCATTCTAGAGACCAATTATCTAAGTTTGTCTGGCATGACCAAGGAGAACATTCAGAGCGGTCCAAAAGAAGAAATGAGCCAATACCACCAGGATTACATCAAGGATTGGTTCCAGATCATAATCCATCCAAAGTACCACTCTGAGCTTCAAATACTCTTGGTATCATATCAATCGAAGCAACTGGTTTCTCATACCCTGGTATGTGTTGAAGTTTATTCTTTCAAGCTGAGTGTGAGTATATTTAGCATGTTGTTATGAACGTAACTACATTGTAAGTACTCCTACACTTGAAAGAGACCTTCGTCTCTCTAGATTAAGGTAGGGTGGAAATGAATAAAATTGTTATATGAAATAAAATTGTTGTTACGACATCATTCTTGAAATTTCAATTCCTAAGGCATAGCCATTGAAATTTTTGTCATTATGCAATCTTGTGGTAACACTTGTCAAAATAAATTCACTCTTAATGCCTCATATTTTATAAAGTGACTCTCATTATTGGTCGAGATTATTCATTGGATCAGTAGGGTAATTTTTATTGTTATACTTTCCATTCATAAGTTTAACATACTATCATCCAAGAAACCTTTTCAAGTTTCTCTTTGAAGGTATTGATGAAAATCCTGCTATGGTGGACCATGCCTATAAAACCATCATGAGCTCTCATAAGAACCCTAGCATGACCTACTCAAGGAATATTTCAATCATTATCTGAGTTGTTTTATTTTCTTGATTCTTTAGGTTAGCAGGATCAACCAGTAGATATTAGTAATTAAAAACTTTTCATGCCATCCTATGCTCTTAAGGAGTAGATTTGTCTCCCCACTTATTAAGTAACCTCTAAGGTTAATCATAATCAGAGTCTACAAAAAATATTTAGGGGAGGATAGGAGGTCTCGTAGTCAGCCAAACTACCATGATCATGAGACCTAATGTGCATGACATTACTTCTCCTAGACACCAAGCCAAAGTAATGGATTTCAGCCCAAAAATCTGGAAGACAGGAGGTCTCAGCACGAGCTAGCCTGTTCATCCATGTTACTTCTTGTGAGTGGCACTGCCATCAACTAGTTACCAAGCCAAGACAGTGGCCCTTATCTAAAAGTCAAATAAGCTAACTCTGAATCTTTATGTAGTAAGTGGGACACAAACATTTAGTTAGGTTAAAAGGTATCCCTGTCGAGGCTATAGACGTCTGTTGGCAGTAAGGCCATGCCTGTAGTATCAAAGTTAATTATACACTATGATTTACTTAGTTGTCTTTGTCTTTTCCCTGAACTGACTATCATATCTCTCTGAGAATGGCTTTAATATCCTTCAATAGTGTGCTTTGGAGTTCTATCTTTAAGGAATAATTTGGTTTTTAGGGATGTGAGACCCTTAATGCGGGTGATTGAATTTTCTTGAATAAGAGAAGCTTTAACTATATGCTTGGGTAATGGTAAGACAATCATCCTCGGAAGGTATCATTTTGTAATATTTATCTTTCCCTATTTTCGATCCATTTTAAGGCCTTGGTTTTTAAATAAATTCACTTTTACTTGTAATAATGACACTATTGAGTGAAGGCCTACTGCTTCAGATTACTCTTCATGCTTTGACTAATCTAGGATGACATTATCTCTACAGTAACAACATTTTTAGGCATTCCTTTAGTAGCCCTAGCATTAGTTAGTCCTTTGGAATAATAAAACTTAGTCTTAACGTCATTGGATCCCTGGTCACTACTTTTCTTATTTTATTGATGAAAATAAAGATGACATCTGATGAAACTTACTTACATGCTCTCACAATTAGCCCTATGGTTTAATTAAATGAAGCATGATTTTAATATAGAAACCCTAGCCCATAAGTCTTTGGTCTCTTTCGGAGGTTTTGCTTGCATGAGGACATGTAAGATGATAGGCATGGGGGCGCAGAGATGTTAGGAAACAAATGATGAGAATTTTCAGGTTTGATTCATATTTTAACCATATGCTTACTCATGGATTTCATTATCATTGTTGGGCTAGTATCTTAAACTTGGAGCATGATCAGGTAATTGTTCTTTAATTTAACCTATTTACTTTATTTCAATAAAGAGGATTATTAATGATGGTGCTTGTGTTTTTTTTCAGGAAGCCATATGAAATCACACATGCATCAACATTTTCAGGATAATGTGGATATTGAGAGCTTTTTCCTTCTTCAGCAGATCATATCAGCAGTCATATCAGCTCGAGCCATTCCATCATTTACTTCATCTTGCAACACCAAGGAAATCAACAACAAGGATAAAAATTGAGGTAGAGGTGGCTTAAGATTCTTTAATTGATTACATATTTAAGAAAGCTTTGATGATTGACCATCACATATCATGTATATCTAGCTTCCCATATACCCTCCATTTGCATGCTACTATAGGTCATAATCATAATGGTTCATGTAAAAAAAAGCAGTAATTATATTTTCTTCCCCTCCTACATTCACACATATTGTCAATCTAATAGATGGTGAATTCATGGTTGCCTTTCATGAAGGAACCATTCATAAGCATTGGCCTCACAAAAATAGAGCATGCAAGCACATGTCTTCCCATCTCCATCACCACCTCATCTCATCTACCATTTCCATTGTCACCTATCATCCTATTCATCATTTTCCTACTGCCATACCTATTTTTTTCCCTCAATTTGTATTGCTCTAAAAGGAAATCTATGGCAACAAAATCTTCATGTATTGTTGCTTCACAAGACTTAACCCTAAATAAAAGCCATGATGCCATAAAAACATAGATATGAGAAAAGTATTTATTTGCATGAGGACATGAAAATCCTCAAGCATGGGGGGATGTTGGGCCTGATATATGCCCATGTTTTCATAATGAAATATCATTGTCTATACCCTAAAACCCTAGGTTTTTAGCCCATTCTGTACCCTAATTCCATCACTCGCCGCCAAATACTCTCTATGCTTGATTATCATCAGTTTTATTCAGTCATCTATGATTAAAGGTGATTATGTCATGTTTTGCTGATGACGTTTTTGTTGAAGTACATTTATCAAAGGGTTCCATTGCTGAAATCCCTCACAAGCTAGTTAACTATAGGAATGCCTAATTTAGGGCTTTGGCACTTTCGGCGTGCTTCTGATGAAAACCAAGGGAGGTTATGGTCCAAAAAAATGTTTTTATACCTTCCCATGCATTTGATTTCACCTAGGTCGCACATGTGGGTCCCTGGGAGTTGATTAACAAATCTGCTCAAAATGTGCAAAGTTTCCAAAATGCCATGTTTGACCTCGATGTGTGTGCAGTTGGAGGTGAATCTATAAAATATATTCAAATGGGTTTGTTAAAAATATAACCAATTATGTATATCCAAAACGGTTTCACCAAATTCTAATTTTTTGAAAAGTTATACGCGGGTCTTGGAGATAGTTTTGTAAACAATCACTGTTTTTTCAAAGTTCTAGAACATTACAAAAGAAGCCAAACTGCCAAATTTGGACACAATTTCTGAGGATTTGGATTCCAATTGGACAAATCCAATAGAGGTTTTTTTTTGAAACATAACAAATTAGTCTCCCCCTGAACAATTTTCCAAAATTCCTCATGGTTAGGAAGATATACCAATATCTCTTAGGTCAGTTTGTTAAAATTCTTCAATTTTCTAGAATTGACAAAAATGAATAATTCACCTTGTGAATCTTATAAATGGCTCAGCCATGGTTTGTGTTGTAAGCTTGGGAAGTTTTTGAAGAAGGAGGATGACAAGGTGTTAACATGAAACAAAATATTGAAGGAATGTATGTAAGTGAACTTATGATTTGAATCTTAAATATTGTGGTTTTTTTTAATATTTAGACATTGATTTAGTTTAGAATTTCTCCAGGAGTCATAAGGATCCACCATCGCCTAGAAGCAAGTTTTGTAAACATGATAGGATAGAGGTAGCGTGTTTTATTTAGATCTAGGTGCATAGATTTTATTTGAAAGCAATTGTTAATTAGATCTCACAATTTTGATTATGTACTTAAGACTATAATTCGTTTATTTTATTAAAATTAAATAGACATATCATTTTCAACTCGTTGCAAGCTAATGAGTTGCACTGATCAATGATTTTATTGCATGAATAGCCCCTTTGTTACATGTTTACGATTGAAATATTTAAGGGTGCTTCTTAATTGGATAAACAAGAGATCGATAACTCCATTTGTTTTAAATATGAATTGAAATCTATTATGTACCTTATTTATTTTCTTGTAACATTTTGTTTTGGAAACCAAGTATTTGAAATCAATGCAATGAGACCAATAAAACATTGTTTGAAGTTGTAGTTTAGTTTTGAAATTTATTATCATTATAGTTAGTTATTGATAGAACCATTAGCCAATGTCCTTATGATTAAATGATTTCTTGAGCTTGATTAAAGAAGTTTAAGGATAGGATAGTTTCTTATTTTGTAGTCTCTTAGATCTGAAGCATGTAAATTAGAATCTTGTTTTACTTAGTTTCTTTTGAAGCAATTGCGAAGTGGTGGCAGAGGTTAGTTTGAATGCTTACCTGATTTGTTTTATGCATCCTGGGAATTAGATTAGTTGAAGTCTTTGTTTTTTCATTGCCTTAGTTTAATATTATTTGAATGAGAGTGAATTTTATTGGGATTAAGATTTAGCATAAGTTTGGTATCATTTTAAATTAATCTTGATTGATTTAAGATTCAATAGATCTTAGTATTTAGATTGAGATTTTCATTTAGATTAAAATCATTTCAATGGTAATTTGTATTTCTTGCTTTATGATTAATTAGAGTTAGTTTTGTTTGCACAATGATTATAATTTCTTATTTGCTTAAGCATGTTTTCCTCAATTGATTAGCTTCAATTAGGAATACCAATTTTGAACTTAAACAACATGTTGATTCCTACTGTAGTCTAGGTTAGATGCTCTGATCCTGCATTCCCTATTCTTGTACTTCGAATCTTATGAGCCCTGGATTGATAATTTAATGTTCGAAATTATAGCAATATATTTCCCCAACACTTATCCACTAAATATTCTACATGGGAGGATGAAAATTTTATACGGAATCATCCAAATCTACTCAAGCATTGAGGACAACCCTTTTTTAAAGGAGAGGGCCATGTTAGGTAACTATATTACTAGTGTATTCCCTTAGTTTTTGTTAGTGTAACCCCTTATTTTTATTTTTGTACCCCTGTAACCACCATATTTTTATTATTGTGCCATTACATTATTATTTTTAGGTTGGCTAGGATTATATTGTGACCCCATGGACTCCTATATATAGAAGGATATTTTTTCCTTTGTATCATCCAACTATTGTTCATTTATGTAATATAAAGGAGGTTTCCCCCTCAAAGTGGATGAATTCTAAGGCGTTGATCTCTCTTTCCTTATATTTTTCGAGTTTCTTTCATAACAACTTAAACTAGGGATGCTTAAACTAGGCATGTAGGATAGAAATGGAGGATTAGTTACCATACATGAAGATTGTTTTCCTATGGGGTTACATTAGTTGGGATGTTGGTTACCACCTTGGTTTCCACAACCCAAATTATATCCTAACATGGTGGTCATGTGGGGTTGGGAATGTGCGGAATCAGAGGAATAACTAGAGGAATCATAGGAAGGACATTCTATATGGGGACTTAATTTAGGACTAGCAGGATGGATCCTAACTTGAAGAGAAGGAGTGAGAGAATTTCCTAAAGGAAACTGGGGGCAAAGGATAGAAAGCGTCCACAAAAAAATCCAAGGGGTTGCAATGGTGTCTAAACAAACAACACTGAAGAGGCTAAAGGGTAATGATAGGAGGAAAGAGTAACAAACAACAAGTAAAAATCTAGTGTAGTGGTTCCAAGTGTAAACTAACTATAACTTTATGCTACTCTAATTAAAGCAAACAAGTTGTATCAAAGGAGAAACCCAACCTCTAGCGTAAAGGTGATCTAAATCCTCAAAAAAGTTGTAATTATATATTTTCATATGGCCTTACAAAAGAGTTGTTATTTAACAGAATCTAATTATAATAATCATAGTTGTCTACAGAAAGGTTGTGTAGAGGAGCAACTGCTTCCCATAACCAATCCTATAGGGTGGTTTCCTAAGATTGTACATTAAGGTTACCTTCGTGCCACTAGGGTGGTTGAGTCTTGATCTTATTCGTGATTGATCAGAGGACACCATTCCCTACCATGGTTTGGGTGGCCTCGAGGAGAACATCTCACACCATGATCTTGCCTAACCTCCTTTCAATCAGGTTTCTGACGTGCTCTGTCTTTGACCATGGGATGGTAAAGGCTTTTAAGCTCCGTAATATGTCAAATTTCTATGTCTCAATGTAAGTGATCAATGGGTGTAATAATAAGCCTATCCCACTGATTATATACCTAACTACAATGATTGTTTTGGCCCTAGTGCTCAAGTGCACTTAAACTATGTGTGTTAAGTTATTATTATGGTGGAGTGTTTCAAGTATTGGCCTGGTGATGATATCCAATCTCACACTCTCTTAGGGCATGTGTGTGCGAAAAAATGTGTCAAGTGAATGATTTAATTAAGTATGTTTTGATGATAACAATGCTAGTGGAATTAAAATTCATAAACTTTAAATAGTATTGAAACTTAATAGTAAAATAAAAATGAAATTGAAGAACAAAAATCCCCCATTTAAAAAGAAAATAAAGAAACAAGAAAAATGATGTCAAATAATAAACTCAAGGACAAAAAAATGGCTAAAAGTTATATTGTGTAAGGGACAGTGATCTAAAGGGGAAACTCTGTTGAAAATGGTAAATAAAACTAGCAAAAAAGAGAGGTAAAAATGCTGGAAAAAGACAGGAAATAAGTTACAAAACAAGGAAACACAAGATTATAAATGCAATAAGTTGTTGTAAAAGCCTATCTAAAATGACTGTAAAATAATGGAAAAGGCATTGAAAAATAAAGGATGGAAATGGTTCACACTAGACTCCTCAACTCAACAATTATCTTCCTAAATGATAGAGGTGTACTCTAAATCCTATGGGTGTTTTTCCTTCCTCATTGAGAAATTTAATAAGTGGAACCAATCCTAGAGGTGACTTATTAAAAAAAAAAACTCTTTTTGGCACATATACTACAATCTCAACAAAATCTGGAAAATGTGAAAAAATATTTGAAAATGTTTCTGAATGTTTTTCTGAAAATTTTCAAAGCGCAAAAACAAATTTTGAAAGCATTCCCGAGCGCATTTTTTGAGATGAATTTTTTTTTAGGGAACAAAAAAGGGCGAAAAAATGTGCTTTGTTCCCACTTGTTCTACTTGGCACATTTGACATAGATTTTTTCATCTCTTGATCGAATAGTACCTGTGACCCGTTGAAAGATGTGAAACCCTAACAAAAAGAGAAAAATTCCTAGAAATAAAAGAGATATAAAAATAGAAATTGAGACAAATATAAATTACATAAAAACACTAAAAATATTTGAAACAACAGTTAGCAAGGTTCTCAATTACTATCCCCAGGAGATTCACCATTTTTTAGTGTAAAGTTTTTCTGCAAGTGGGAGAAAATCCTTTACTGAAGTTATAGGTGACTTATAACTATAACAACAAAATGTGAATTCTTCTATGCTTCATATATGAAATAAAATATGAGATAAAAACTATGCAACAAAATAGATCATGCAAATAGAAACATATTATAATAGAAAATTAAAGTGTAATAACCCAATGGAGGAATTATATAAATGATAATTTTATTAATGAATACACCTGGTAAGGAGAAATTACAAAATGGGTTTGCAGTTCCCCCTCTTTGGGATGTGTCCTTTTCCTGTCTTTGTGCTTTATCAACGTGCTTCTCTCTCTCTATTTGCAATTGCCAGAAAAATAAAATGTGTTTGAACTCAAGTGGGAGCTCAGATGCTATGAGGTGATAGTATTGATGATGAAAATGATAATGATGAAGAATGGAGAGACAACACTCCATTTATAACAAAGTTTTGAGCCAAATTACAAATTAGAAAATAATAAAATATTATTAATTAAACCAAAAACTATTGGGTGTGTGTTATATTTTTTCCACGACTAGTCGTACTCATGGGGTGGGGTCACAAGGGGGTTGAAAGCACCCTCTATTCATTGTGTCAGGTGCAAGAGGGGGGTCACAAGGGGGGCATAGCCCCCCCTATGGGGGTGTTTGGAGGGGGGCAGTAGCTCCCCTACATGGGGTCTATCGTAGTACCCCAGGATTTTTTTTTTGGAACACTATATTAGGTGGGTAGACCTTCCTGTGGTTTTTTTGCATGGGTTTTGCACATGGTTTGCAACATGATATTTTCTTGCCATGGTATTTTGTAGATCCGATAAAGGGAACTACGATTATGTTATAATCCATGGTTAATGGATTGGGTTATATGAATGCTTCAATATATATATCTATGTGTGTGTGTGTGTGTGTGTGTAGATCTGTATATATACGTGTGTGTGTGTGTGTAGATCTGTATATATACGTGTGTGTGTGTGTGTGTGTGTGTGTGTATTGTAACATTGAAAGGAACATAATGAAAAATCAATCCGATAGTCTTCATTTTGGGATCCAGGGAAAAATATCTGTGTATATTTATTTTATGTTTTATGTTGTTTCCATCATTTATTTCCTGTTATTAGAATTCATTTGCAGGTAGTTTTCATGTAGGTTTAAAACCTACATTTTTAATCAGAGCAGTTTTAGCTTCAAGAGGATGTATTTTCTAGTGAGGGGGTTTGCTCAGGCCTATGGTAGACCCTGTTCAATGGGATATTTGTGGGATTGATTATTGTGATGAAATAAGACGGTGTGCATTGAAAATATAGAGATCGATAAATTTAATGGTCACAATTTTTAGTTGTGGAAGATCAAGATGGAGGATGTACTGGTGGATAAATATCAGTGGATCGTAGTAGATCAAGGCACTAAACCAACGACAATGTCAGATGAAGACTAGGAAATGTTGGATCAAAAATCAAAGAGCATAATACCGTTGTGTATCTCAAATTCATTATTTTTTAATGTATTAGGGGAAGCTATGAAAAAGGAATTTTGGCACAAGTTAGGGAATTTATACCAATCCAAGTCTTTGGTGAAAAAATTGTTCCTATGAAAAAAGTTGTATAATTGACGATGACAGATGGAGACTCAATGAAAGAGCCTCTAAACACATTTAATATTTTGGTAAGCTAGTTGTTATTTTTTGATATTAAAACCTCAGATGAGGATAATTACATTAGTTTCTTGTTTTCTCTACCTGATTTTTGGGATGGTCACGTTTTTTTAATAGGTAGCATTACAACTACCTTAAAGTTTGATGAAATAGTCTAATCCTTGTTGTCGGAGGAGATGAGACAAAATAATATTGAGGGATAGAATGGAGATTCCTTTTCTTTACGAGGAAGGTCACAGAACATAAAAAAAAAAAAATCCTTTAGTGGGAGATCTAAATCTAAAGGGAGATCTAAATATCCAGGGAAACTTGTAAGGTGTTCTAGAAATGTGAAAAGGAAGGGCACTTCAAAAATGATTGTAGATCTAAAGCTCCTAAGAAAGTAAAGGGATCTCATTATTATCCTTATGCATAGGAAAACTCCATCTCAGATTAAGGTGGGGATGTGTACTTAGGTTCTTCTTCAAGTACACATTTAGATCATGAGGCATGTCTGACTGACTCAGGTGCATCCTTTCACTTCACTCCCCACAAGGAGTGGTTCTCTGAGTATTAGAAGGATGATGGTCGAGATGTCATTTTAGGGGATGATAGGAATGAAAAAATATTCAGACGTGGAAATTTCAAGTTTAATTTGCAAGGTGGGAGGATTATATCACTTCCTGGTACTATGCATATTCCTTCATTGGCCACAAATCTCATTTTCGTAAGAAATATGGATGATGCAGGTGTAAAAATAGTGTTCGATATGGATATCTACAAGATGGTTCTGGGAACACTTGTATTTATTTAGGGATCTCATATTATAACTTTGTACAAGGTTCTGGGTATCCCTCTTATTGATGGGTGTAGCAGTTGTGTGGTTCTTGAAAGTGGAGAAGAAAACCTTGTGATATCTGGAGAAAAGACCATACTATGGCATCAAAGGCCTGGACATATTGGAGAGAAGCTCCTTCGAATACTTCATGGTAATGGTATGGTATAAGGTATGTCTAATTTCTCTATGGATTTGTATTTCTATTAAGATTGTGTATATGGGAAATAAAATCAGGTGAGTTTCCCTTATGGTGCTAGAAGATAAAAACAAATATTAGAGTTTGTGCACAGTGATGTGTTTAGATGTATGTGGGTTACATCACTGGATAATCTTGTTTACTATATATCATTTATAGATGACCTCTCAAGGAATACTTATATATGTTTCCTTAAGAATAAATATGAAGTCTTTGACAAGTTTGAGGAATTTAAGGCTCTCGTGGAAAATCGGGAAGAGAATAAGATAAAGGTGTTGATGACAAATAATGGTGGAGAGTTCTGCAAGAAGGAATTTGAAGAGTTTTGTAAGAAGTGTGCTATATAAAGGAATAATAATACTCCATACACACCTCCAAAAAATGAATTTGTAGAAATAATGACCGAGATCTTGATGGAAAATGCAATAAGCATGCTTAGTGGTGTCGGGTTAGGACAGGAATTTTGAGCAGAGGTGGTGGAGACTTCATGTTACCTGGTTAATAGATCATCTGCATCGACGTTGGAGGATAAGACTCCATATGAGGTATGGATTTGTAAGAAATCCTCTCTTTCACATCTGAGGAAATTTTGTTTTGATGGATATGTACATGTTCCAAAGGAGAAAAGAACCAAGTTTGATAGTAAACCTGAAAGGTGAAACTTTATTAGGTATAACGATGATTTAAAAGGTTATACGCTTTGGAACCATGAAACAAGGAAGGTTTTTCATAGTCAATATGTGGTGTTTAGAGAGGTGAAATGTGTTATTAAACATGAAGTCCTACCAAACGAACCTCAGAAGATAATTTTTTAGGTAAAGGAGGAAGAGTCAGACTCTATAGGAGAACATGAATCAGAAGAGGAAAAGCCACAAACTCCAGCTTTGAAAATATCAGTTCGAGAGAGAAGGAAACCATAAAAGTATTTTCCATCTACTTTCTATTCAAATTTTTCTTTATATATTACTAATGACGATCCCATAACTGTTAGGGAGGCCATAGATTTAAAGGATGGAAAACTATGGAAGGAGGGGATGATTGATGAAATGGCATCTTTGGACAAAAATGAGGCTTGGGTTTTGGTGGAGTTTTCAGCTGGAAGGAAACCCATTGGAAACAAATGGGTTTTTAAGAAGAAGATAAATTTAGAAGGCAAGGTGGAGAAATACAAAGCTCAATTGCTCACATAAGGGTATTCCCATTTGTCATGAATTAATTTTGGTGATATTTTTTCTCCTGTTTCCAAGGAAACTTCTTTTAGATTACTTTTATCCATTGTTTCTACTTTTAATTTTGAGGTATAAAAAATGGATGTGAGGATAGCATTTATTCACGGGGATCTAGAAGAAGGGATACACATGAAGCAACCTGAAGGCTTTGTGGTAAAGGCTAGGAAAGAACTAATATGAATATTAAAAACATATCTTTATGAGTTAAAAAAATTCACCAAGGTTATCATATCATAACTTGGATAAATATATCTGGGAACTTGGCTTCACCCGAAGCAAATCAAATCACTGCGTGTATTTTAAATTAATTGGTGACTGTGTTACATATTTGGTCTTATATGTGGATGATATGTTGCTGATTGGAAATGAAAAAGAAATTATCAAGGATTCAAAAGCCCAATTGTCCTCCAAGTTCAACATGAAGGATATTTGTGCTGCAAACTATATTTTGGGCATCGAAATTAAATTAGATGAGGAAAATAGAAGCTCTCGTTAAACTAAAGGAAGTATGTCGTGACAATACTGCAGAGGTTTAATATATGGGAAAGTAAACCGGTGAAGGTCCCTATTCGTGTAGGTGTAAATTTATCTGTTGGATAGTGTCCCAAGGCACAAGAATAGGAAAAGGATATGTATCTTGTTCCATATGCAAGTACAATGAATAGCCTGATGTATACAATGGTTTGTGCTAGCCTAGACATTCCACATGCAGTGGGAGTGTTGATAAATTTTGTCTCAAAACCAGGGAAGGAGCATTGGAAAATAATGAAGTGGGATTTCAGGTATTTGCATGGCACTAGTGATTATGGTATGTGATACAAAGGAATACCATGGTTGGATAAATTTTTGTACATCTGTGTCCTTGTTGATGCAGACTAGGTTGGATATCTATATTAGAGAAGATATACAAGTGGTTATGTGTTAAACCTATTTGGAGGAGAAGTTAGTTTGATGAGAAAAAGAGAATGTGTAGTGGATATTTTAACTACAGAGATTGAATACATTCTAGACACTCATGCAAGTGAGGAATCAATTTGGTTGCAGATATTTTTTTCTAGTATGTGTGTGATACAATGAGATATAAAGATAGACTGTGAAAATAAAAGTGAAATTTTTTGTCAAATAAATGTGTTTATCATTAAAATAAAAAGCATATTGATGTTCAAGTCACTTTGTGAGGAATATGGTTGAGGAAAAAAATGTTTTGGCGGTAACGGTGGACATTTTGAATAATGGTGCAGATGCATTGACGAAATATGTGAGCACCGAGAATTTTTCTTGCTGTAGAGAATCAATGGGCATTCCAGATTTGGACCAATGGCTAAGCTCTCCTATGACACACTATGTTGAAAGAAAAATTACAAGTGGGAGAATTTTAGGTGTGTCTTATATTATTTCCACGACTAGCCGCAACTTCGGGGAGTTCACAAGGGGGCCGCCCCCCTCCGCCCTTATTCGTTCTATTGGGTGTATCAGAGGGGTCATAGGGGGGACTAAATCCTTTATTAGGTGGGTGGACCTACCTATGGTTTTGTGCATGATTTTTGCACATGGTTTTGGGGGTGATGGTTTTCTTCCCATGGTATTTTGTAGATATGGTTGAAAGGGATCTATGGTTATGTACTAATCCAAGGTGAATGGATTGGGTTTATCAATGCTTCCACATGTATATATATGTATTGTAACATTGAAGGAACATAATGAGAAATCAATTTGATAGTCCCTGTTTTATTTATTTTGTGTTTTATGTTGTCACCATTGTTTGTTTTGTGTTATAAGAATTTGTGTGTAGGTAATATTGTATACGGTTAAAACCTACAAAAACTAGTTGCTGAGAATACTTTATTATATTTGTGAGAGGGAAAAGATATTCAAAATGGTCAAATATATTTATTTAGAAAGTGGTTGAAGTAATTGAAAAATAAAAAATTATTTATTAATCACTTTGTGAGAATTAAGAAAACTATTAATTTGAAATAATTATTAGATAATGATTTAACAATGACCTCAAAAGGAAAATATGGAACAAATAAGGAATAATAGGTAAATACTGAGTTATTTACTTATTCCAAGGGGATTAAGTCAAAAGTGATAGGAAATAATTATCAAATAATTATTTAATAATTCTTTCTAGAGAATATTAAATAAATAATGGTTTATTTAATTATTCTCATAGGGTTTTTTGGATTTTAATGAGATATGATTTAGCAAAAAAAATTACTATATTATTTCCTATGGTGAAAGTGGGTTTACCATGATGAAATCTATTCTACATTGTGTATTTCAATCAAACTAGTAATAAATGTCTAGCTGATCATTTTTTGGGTGATAACACTCTGGTTAGGCATTAGACACAAACTTCTTTAACCTACTAGAACCCTAGCTTAGGGTTCGTAAGACAGTTAGTGGTATAAATTTGACTTGGAAACATCATGGTGCCACATGTCAGAATGTTGGGAAAGTGGTTAAAGTGAAACCTTCATAATGAACCACATTCATTCCATAACCATACCTGCACCAAAGATGGTCTCTAGAGATTAGGGATCTAGTATGAAAAACACTTAGTAATGAAAACCATATAAGAAATTGATGTAAAATACTTTAAGAAAACTAAAGTACGGGTTACCTGGAAAAGGTGAAGTGGCCCAAAAAGTAAACATGGTGTACATTTAGACCCATTTTAGTTAGTTAAATATCTATATGAAGACATATACTCATAAAAATTGAAGAATCAAAATCTATATTTTTTCCAAGGAACGACAACAAAGCAATAATGACTTTGAATATACATGTTAGGTGGTTAACTATATGATATACAAAAGGAAAAAGGTAATTTATATAGCCCTTATAGTTATACCCTATCTATTGAACTAGTACATCAAAATAAATTAACAAAAAGTAAAACAAAAAGAATAAACTCTCACCTATATTATTAACATATGAATGTGCAGTCATTGTAACTACTCCAAATCACGAGAAACGAAAGGTATGAAAAAGAGACATTGAACAAGTATGAGAAATGCATTCATAAATCCAACAAGACATTTTTATTGGGAAATTGGTTAGAAAATTATATATTACCGAGCAATGCAACACATAAAATATGCAAGAACACAAACACATAAAATATATAAAACCGGAGAGACACAGATTAATGTGGTTCACCCAGTTTGGGCTACATCCACCCCGAATAGCCAATATTTCCTTTATATTATCCAACCAAATGAAGAGACACAACCTATAGTAGATCCATTGTAATATCCTCTTTTCTCTCTCACAGTCTCCCTATCTATTTCTCGCTCTAAGAATACACATAAAATACATAGCCGCAATACAATACCCTTATAAAAAAAAATGGGTTGCCATATAGGGCAAAAAAACCTAAACTAAACATAGCTTCTACCGTCAGATCATCCGCCTAGTGAACGACCCAGATTGACTAGAAATTGCTATACTTTTACAAGGCAATTTTACATTTGTTTTTAGCTTTGGGGGTGTTTCCCACGAAACCCCCTGCCAGGAGGGGCCTCCATAAAGTCGCAGCTGCCTTCCCTGGACCCTCCAAGCAGCGTTCAATTACAGGCGGCGTTGTTGCCACGTTAAGAACAGGGGTCCAACGCTGTGATACAAAATAAATAAGATAATTAGGCTCCACACCCAACAAAATTTTCATCATTTGATTCATAAACATTCTAGAAACTACCTTAAAATTCTCATAGGAACCAACAGAAAAAATAGGAGACTCAAAACCTTGACTCACAAAAACAAGTAGCCAAAAATCATGAGGGAAATACCCATTGTACTTTGAACCTACAAATCGAACCCATAAATTATATAGAGTATTGGAAAGAAGGAGAAAAGAAATTAATTAGGGAAATAGCTACAATAAAAATTAATGTTATACATGAATAAGAGATGAATGTATTGTATCAAAAATAGGTAGATGTGCTAGTACATGTGAATCAAGAATACTGGAAAGGGTCAAACGGGAAGGAGAATCGAACTAGGGTGATGATGAAACTAAAGCCCCTCAAATTGACTCTCCTCTACTATCACAAAATAAAATGGGAATAAAAGCAACAAGGTTGTAAGGGAAATATGGTTAGGGTTACTACCTCATAATCATAATCATTTGATTCCCAAAAGTCAAAACATGACCGCTAAAAATAATCAAGTACAATTTTCATGTGACTATCATGTGAACATGGCCACATGGACTATGATCGATAGACCAAGTGGACCATGAATAAACACATAAAAAGTAAAAGAAAAACATTGATTCCCATATTAGAGTCAAAAACTTTGCAAACAACATTGAAAAGCTCAGTGTGAATTACCATTAAACCAAGTACACATGAAATGGGATGTTAGACCATAATACATAGAGTGTATATTGTTTTTGAATTTAATATGGAATTTTGATATTATGTGAACCCTAATTATTAAAACTGAAAGGGACATTTTTCATTAACAAGATCTATATATAGATTAGCATGATTATTTTTCCATTAGAATAGGAGATATTTACAATGAAGAAAAGGATTAAGGTTGAAAGGAAACTGTTTTTAATATTGGTGTTTTAATAAAAATATAAAAACTTAAGGATTCCACCAATTATATCCAATTTATGAACATATGTGAATACATGGGAGAAAATTTGATGATAATAATATTACTAGTCAAAAAATATAGTAGAAAAAAAATGTGTGGAAATTGGATATGCTACATATGGTGTCAGAGTTGTAGGTTTCAAATCTCAACATAAGGACAAACCAAAACCAGAGAATAGAATGCATATGTCATGATATATTATTGAATTTATGTAAAAATAATGTGTGTTCTTTGTTGATAATAATGTACACAAGTAGGACAACACAATAATACAATATGGAATGCCTCAAAGGAGCCTCCTCGAGAAGCAGGATAAGTGTATTTTGAGAAGGTATGGGAGGACACACCTCCAATGATCTAGGTGGATATTGGTGGTCACTTGCATATTCCACTTGGGGCCCCACCATTGCCTCTTCCATTTTTTCAGTTTTAGCACAACTTACTATTTTTAGCACTTTTTCGGGTCTTGAATTGCCAGAGCAGTTTTGAGGCCCTAAACAACATTTCTTGGGCATTGTTTGTCCAGCAAATATCATTCTGTTCCAAAATATATATTCATGGAAAAAAATTTATTCCTCGGATAGATCTTTCTAATGATGTATCATGTGCATCAAACGAAGATAGTATGCCGAAGTTACGTCCCTGGGATGTTGAAACACCAATTTACCCAAACGGGGCCCATAGTTTTGGTGCTTCATCTCCTAGGGTTAGGTTTTTTGGACTTTTAGAGTTCTCCATTATTTCTCCATAGTATATAGGACCTCGAGCCTCATTGTAACATATTTCAGAGGTCTATAGTCGTCACATCTCTTCTCAGAGATTCGCTACTAGCACCCTAGCTATTTTATTTCCATTATGTTTGTAAGCATATTTATATTATTTTATATTAATGAAATGAAGCCTTATTTCCACTGCATTCCTATGTTTATGGTTATTTCTATATTCTGTTGTGTTCCTACATAAATACAGATTAGTGGTATCAGAGCGGTGTGCTTTTTCTCGATCCTTCTTTGCATGTCCCCAACGAGGTCAGGGTATAAGGAGTTAGGGCTCGATCTCTTGGAAATTTTGCAAGATCAGCCTCGCAAACCCCGGCGGACGCCCGTGGGGGACGAAAAGAAAGATGAGGGAGTAGGATATCCTATCAAAATATTTCTCGAGGAGGCCCTCGAAAAAAAAGGAACGCAATGATGGACAACTTTTCCCAGATCCTTCAACGGCTACCCATCGACGGTGCATCTGCATCCAGCAGCTACTCTGGAGGTTCGACTCCCTTTAAGGTACAAGTAAATTTTTAAATTCCCATATTTGAGGGTCAAATAGATGCAGATGCTATAGATAGATGGTTTAATCTATTAGAATGATTTTTCTGGGTTCATTATTTTTTCGACCAGGAGAAGATTATTTTTTCACTCCTCAAAGCTACCCCCCATGTCAATGACTGGTGCGAAACCTACTGTGAGAAAAAGGACGATACAGAACCTTCTCTGTTCTCGACAATACCCACTTGTAATTCTTTCCGAGATGCCATCAAGGAACAATACTATCATGTGGTTAGCTATGAGGACAAGTACATACAATGGACCACGCTGCGACAACAAAGGGATCAAGATGTGCATGAGCTGACAAATCTGTTCCATACCCTGTGCACAAAGTTGGGTATCAAAGATTTAGAGAAAAATCTGGTGCTAAAGTATCGTAGTTGTCTGCAGAGATACATTTAGGAAGAAATGGAGTTCCTCGACATCTCCTCGCTTGGTACAGCATACCGGTATGCTGCCAAGATTGAGCAAAAATTCAAAAAGAAGAAATGAGACTTTGGATCTGTGAATCAAAAGAAAGGGAAAGGTGTTACCAAACTGTAGAACAAAGGATAGAGCCAAGGCATGGCGGCTCAAGACAACTTGTCAAAGCCACAAGCAAAGAACAACACCGCAAATCCAAATAAGGACACAGGGAAGTGGTGTGAGTTCCATAAGAGCTCCACTCACAACAGAAGTGAGTGTCGGGAAAAGAAGTCATTCATGGTCGAGATGAGGGCTTCTGAGTTAGATGCATTCTCTGACTCTGAATTAGAACCTGACAAGGGGAATGACAAAGGGAAACAGATTATTGATGTGGATCCCAATGCCACTGTTGCCACTACAAAGATCCATAAGGAGGAACTGGAAGATCCAGAGGAGGAGGAATGTCTTTTCCACTCCCAGATGTGGGTAAAGGGCTACTTGGTACATTTCATTGTTGATAATGGGAGCCAAAAGAACCTCATTTCAGTAGATGTTGTGAAGCGTTTGGGCTTTCCGACCACAACTCACCCACATCCATACACCATTGGGTGGCTTCACCAAGGACGACATCTCTGTGTTAGCCAGCAGTGCCGCCTTCCATATAGCATCAAGCCGTTCATGGATGAGGTATTATGTGACATTGCTCCTATTGATGTTTTTGATGTATTATTAGGACAACCATACTTGTGGAAGCGTCATGCTGTGTATGAGTATCGGGCTCGCGTTGTTATTGTTACTTTGGGAAATAAGTTGTAGAGGATACCAAAGGTACCACTTCCTGCCGCTATCTCTTTGGTTACTACAAAAAAATGTAGTAAGCTCATTTCCCAAACTAGGAAATTCATTTTCCTAATGATCCGCCCCTAGGGCAAGAAGAAGATTTTGGCCATGACCTCTAGACAGGGCTCCTCTGCACGACAACAACAAATGGACAAGGTTGTGGAGGAGTATGGGGACATCTTCACCTCACCCACAGGGGTTCCTCTGCACTGTTAGGTCAAGCACCCGATTGATCTAACCCCAGGTGAATCGCTACTTAATGGACCGATCTATTGGTTCTCTATTATGGAGAACGATGAAATCAAGAGGCAAATTCAGGAGCTGCTTTAGAAAGGTCACATCTGACCAAGTTCATCACCCTGTGGGAGCCCAATCATGCTGGTACAAAAGAAGGATGGGACGTGGAGACTCTGTATTAACTATCAGGTGCTGAAAAAGATGATTGTCCGGAATAGGTACCCGATCCCACGGATTGATGACCTTATGGACCAACTCAAAGGGGTGAAATATTTCAGCAAGATCAACTTTAAGTCTGTGTATCACTAGGTACCAATCAAACCCTCTGATGTGTGGAAGACTACCTTCAAAGCCAAGGAAGGCCTTTTCGAATGCCTGGTCATGCCTTTCGGGTTGAAAAATGCTCCTGAAACCTTCGTGAGGTTGATGGACGACATCTTGTGGCCATTCACCAACTAGTTTGTAGTGGTGTACTTAGATGACATTCTAATCTTCAGCCAGACTTAGGAAGAGCACCTCCACCACATCCGACAAGTCCTCCAAACACTGCGGCAACACAAGTTGTGTGGAAATTTGGAGAAGTGCACTTTCAGCATGACCCAGGTTCAATATCTGGGATACATTATTGATGAAAGGTGGGTGCATGTGGATCTAACCAAGATCCAAGTCATTCGAGATTGGCCAGCCCCAACCACTATAACAGAGCTTCGTAGCTTTCTGGGTATTTCTAATTTCTACCATATGTTCATGTTGGGATTCTCTCATATCACTTGGTCCTTGATTCAAGTCACCAAGGCAGGAGTGAGAGAAAAATTCTTTTGGTTAGAATCTCAACAGAAGGCATTCAAAGAATTGAAAAATCGCCTCTGTTCTTCCCCAGTGCTCACATTACTAGACTTGAAACAACCATTTGAGATCGAGACAAATGCCTCTGACTATGCTATTGGGGTAGTTCTTACTCAACAGGGACATCCAGTGGCATATCACAGTGAGAAATTGTCTGACACAATTCGCAAGTATCCCACTTACGACAAAGAAATGTATTCCATTATGCAAGCTTGTCGACAATGGAAGCATTAAATTTTTGGGAAGGAAACAATCATCTACACAAACCACTGGCCCCTGCAGTTCATACAAACACAAGGGAAGTTGCAGAATGATCACCATGAAAAGTGGTCCACATATCTGTAACAGTTTCATTTGAACATCAAGTACAAGAAGGGTAGCACCAATAATGTTGTAGACTGCCTCAGCTGACCACTGATCATGGAAATCACCACTATTCTCAACTCTTGTGCGCATGAGACTTTTTATTGGCTGCTTCTCTACCAGAGCGACCAAGACTTCAGTCACACATACAAGGCACTCTTGGGGGGTATGCAAGTTCCAAATTTTCACCTCCAAGATGCACTTTTATGTCACCTAGGACACCTTTTTGTTCCTTCAAGCGAGCGTGCCAAGATGATATGGGAAGCACACTACATTCGAGTCACTGGGAATTTCGTGGTCGAGAAAATAGTAGCAGTACTGTAGAAGTATTTCTATTGGATGAACCTTCAAAAGGATGTCGGGAAGCACATCAGATCCTGCATTTCTTATGTCATTGCCAAACCGACCATCAAGAAGCAAGGCCTATATACTCCGCTACCTACCCCTAGTCGACCTTGGGAATCCATCTCCATGGATTACATGTCGGGCCTGCCTTCTACTAGGCATGAAAATTACTGTGTTTTCGTGGTCATCGACAGATGCTTGAATATGGCCATTATGGCGGCCTGTAAGAAGAATATCACAACAGAAGCCACTGCTAAACTCTTCTTTGAACAAGTGTGGGTGCACTTTGGGATCCCACAGTCTATCATATCAGATCGGGATAGCAAGTTCCTCGGCACATTTTGGTCTAGCCTCTGGTCAATGCTAGACACCAAGCTCACCAAGTCCACAGCTTTGCATCCCCAAACAAATGGCCAGACAGAGGTCGTCAACATAATTATTGTACACATTCTACGCATGTAAAATTCAAAGCATCCAGTCACATGGGATGATATCCCCCCCTATGTACAACATAGTTATAACCGGGCTCTCCACAGCTCAATTGGCCACGGCCCCTTTCAGGTGGTCTTGGGATTCCAGCCACTATGTCCCATTGACATAGTCATGCCATTTGGGGCTACTCAGGCTGATTTGGCTAATGTCCAATCTAAAGTTGACAAAGAAAATAGCTTCATCGAGCGCATTCAGCACATCCGCCAACAGGTTCATGACATATTGGACAGATCCAATGCTAAGTACAAGCAACGCCATGATCAACATCAGGTGCCACACAACTTCCAGGTGGGCGAAAAAGTGTGGCTACATTTGTAGAAGGAGCACCTCACTGGACCCCATTGCAAGCTTCGCTCACTCCGATACGGGCCATACACCATCACCAAGGCTATAGGGAACAATGCCTTCGAGCTCAGTATTCCACCATTCCTTGGTTTGCACCAAATATTCAATGTGGACCGCCTTAACTGGACACCTCTAGCATTGCAGAACAACTCACAACAACAGAGTTAAACCTAGAATGCATGGAACAAGCCACCACAGATTGTAGCATGGGCATGCAAATCAAGAACACTCACCAACAAAAGATCCAATTGTATCAGATTATCAAAGCTGGCCAACTCCTGCACCAAGAAAAGTGGTTCACCAGGGACCAAGTTCAGCAGAAGTTTCCTCATCTCATGGAGGAACTTAATGCAATGGGGAACATTGCTTCCTAAGGGGGGAGGAATGATCCAGGTGAATATTGGTGGTCACCCACCTATTCCACTTAGGGCCCCACCATTGTCTCTTTCAATTTTTTAGTTTTGGCACAACCTACTATTTTTAGCAGTTTTTTTAGGTCCTAAACTTCCGGAGCAATTTTGAGGCCCTAAACGACGTTTTTTGGGCATCACTTGTCCAGTGAATAAGATTCTGTTACGAAATTAATATTCATGGCGACATTTGTAGTCCTTGGATAGATATTTCTAATGATGTATCATGTGTGTCAAATGGAGATAGTATGTCGAAGTTACATCCCTGGGAAGTTGAAACACCAATTTACCCAAACGGGGCCCATAGTTTTGGCGCTTCATCTCCTAGGGTTAGGTTTTTTGGACGTTTAGAGTTCTACATTGTTTCTCCATAATAAATAGGCCCTCGAGCCTCATTGTAACATATTTTAGAGGTTTGTAGCCGCCACATATCTTCTCAGAGATTCGCTACCAGCACCCTAGCTATTTTATTTCCATTATGTTTGTAAGCATATTTCTATTATTTGATATTAATGAAATGAAGCCTTATTTTCACTGCATCTATATGTTTATGGTTACTTATATATTATTTTGTGTTCCTGTATAAATCTGGATCATCCAACCACTCAATTTTTTTATATAATAAGCTATTTATGCCAATAAGTTTCTAGTATCAGAGGCTGTCATGAACTCTTGTGGAAGGAATGTGAAGAACAGAAAAAAAAAAAAAAAAAAAAAAAAAAAAAAGTGATAAAGGATTTGACTGAAAATTCAAGTCACAAACCTCTAGATACAAATGAATATGGGGATAAGGCAAATCCCTCTAAGAGGAAAAAGTGTTGATCTACAGATAAAAATATATGGGATTGGAAGTGAATCATACAAAAATTCTCAAAAAGCACAAAGATAGAAATATGAAAATAAAATGGAGTTACAAGGAGAATTTAAAAGGATAATACATCCTACCTTCGACGATGAGAAAGAGGAGGATGCAAAAGGTTGGTTTCTAAATATTACCATTTATTTTAAAGTTTATGACTATGACAACATTTCAAAATATAGACAAGAAATCTATCAAATTCAAGGGAAAGATTCCCTATGAGAGGAGGAGACCAAAATAGTGAATATCCTAGAACAAAAAATAGTTTCATGGGAATAATTCCAGAAAAAATTTAAGTCTAAGTACAAAGGAGTTTCATTATCTAAGATTTGCATAACTAACAATAGATGATTTGTTTGAAAAATTCACAAATTTATTATGATATGTTCCTTATATCAAAGAAGAGAAAGAAAAGCTACAAATATTTTTGAATTTTTTACCACTTTCTTATAAATAAAGGATTGAATTTGGAGATTCTAAAATATTCTATGAAGGAAAGAGGAAGGAAAGAATATTTTATCAGTAATTTAAAAGCAACAAGGAATGTTCAAAATCATGGTAAAATAAGGATAAAAAAATATTGGAGGAAATTAAAGATACAAAATACTCTCTTTTGAATCATTTTCGAAAAGATAATGAGAGAAAGAGATTCGGCGAGAGAAATCAGCCCCAACCTTCTCAATCATAGACCAGTTCAAAATATATGGGGTTAAATAATAAAGATATGATTACCACAAAAGAGAGAAAAACTTTAAAATTTTGAGGGTATGGAGAACCCCATCTACTAATAAATTTAGCATAGAATATCATATATGTACAAAATGTTCAAGTTGTTCATGAAGCCACAATAGTAAAAAATACTGAAATAAATATTCATCATATTAATGTTTCTCTGTAGGATAGCCAAGCAAAAAACCAGACTTTGATGATAGAAATTGAAGGTAACATACTTAACCAAAATTTATTTGCGTTCATTGGTGTAAGACCAAGTCTCATTTATAATAGTCCACAAGTGGTGGAAAAATGTAATGTAAAAAGTAAAAATTAGAAAAAAAACATGGTTAATACAGTTGGTAAAATCAACAAAGAGGAAGGTAACAAATTATATAAAACATTGTCCTACATATTTAAAAGGCTAAGAAACTGAGTTAATTATAACTGTACTTCCTCTAGGCTCATGTGACTTATTGATATGCATGAATTGGTTAGATAAAAACAAAGTTGCAATAAACTACTTAAAGAAAACTATGACTTATATTAATGAGGAGGGAGTTGAAAACATCATTAAAGGCATACGAAGACCTATTTCTGTTATAAAAATTTATGCACTACATTTGAAAAGAAGTGCAAGAAAATGACATAGACAATTTTTGTCCAATTTGAAGAAAATAATCAAAATAAATAAATAAAGTAAAAAATAAATAAATAAATAAAATTAGATTAGTTACATGTAATCAAAGATTTTAAATATGTATTCCTGGAAGAATTTCCAAGAATACCTCCCCAAAGATATATATATTTTTCCATTGACCTATTATGAGGAGCTACCTTGGTGTTTAAGGCACCTTATCGAATGAGAATTCCCCAACTGCTAGAATTGAAAATGCAATTAGTTGAATATTTTGATAAAGGTTACATCAGACCCAACGTTTCACCTTGGGGAATCCTAGTAATATTTGTGAAAAATAAATATGGTACATTTATAATGTGCATATATTACAAGAAAATGAATAAAATTACTCTTAAAAACTAATATTTTTTCCCTACATTCATGATCTATTTGATCAAGTGAGGAGCAACAATGTTCTCAAAATTTTTTGAGAACAATATATCATGATTTAAGGATAAAGGATGAATGAGACTCACTAAAAAACATTTAGAACAAGATATGCGCACTATAAATTTGTAGTTTTACCATTCGGTCTTACTAATGCACCTACAAATTTTATGTGTTTTTACTGAACAATGTGCTTCGTAAGTTCTTGGATAAATCCCTGTTAGTTTTTATAGATGAAATTCTCGTGTATTCTAACAATCAAGAAAAAAATGAAGAAAATATGAGAATGGTGTTGTAAACGTTATCACAACTTTAATTATATGAAAAATTCAGTAAATATGAGTTTTATAAATACATAATACAATATTTGGGTCACATCATTTTAGAGGAAGGAATATTTATTGATCTTGAGAAGGCTAAGGCCATTTTAAATTGGCAATACCTAAGGATATGTCATATGTCAAGTCCTTCATGGGGATTACAGGGTATAACAGAAGGTTTATTGAAGAATTTTCAAAACTGGTGTATGGTATTACTTCCTTACAAAAGAATGGCATAAAATTTGAATAAAAATTAAGTGACAAGAATTATTTAATAGATTAAAACAACTGCTAACTATAGCACTTATTTTAAATATTGTAAATTGAAAAAATAGT
Source organism: Pinus albicaulis (assembly GCA_034641835.2). Classification (NCBI taxonomy): domain Eukaryota; kingdom Viridiplantae; phylum Streptophyta; class Pinopsida; order Pinales; family Pinaceae; genus Pinus; species Pinus albicaulis. The sequence continues at coordinate 895,995,781 of CM076583.1, read as the reverse complement.
TTTTAATGTGCATTGATGCATGCCTTGAAGGCTTAGGGGGTGTTCTAATAAGGAAATTATGTAGTATCATATGAGTCAAGAAACAAATTATGTTTTTTATGACTTATCATTAGCAAAAACTATTCATGCTTTAAAAATGTGGAGACAATACTTGTTAGGCAAAAAAATCACACTTATCACTAATCACATTATCCTAAAATAATTTTCCAGACAACCTCATTTAAATGCCATACAAACTAGATGGATGGGATTTTAAAGTAAATTTGAGTTTGAAATAAAGCATATTAAGGGAAAAAAATTAACATATCCTTTAAGGAGGAATGTGAATTCACTATAAGGAATTCCTGTTAGCAACAATTAAAAAAAAAATATTTAACAAATCACAATTTCAGCACAAAAAGATGAATCTTATGTAAAAATTCAACAAAAAATGTAGCAAATTGACGTGCGTGGTTATGCGGAAAATTTAGATAAATTTTTGACCTAAATAAATATAGTTTATATTCAAAATGAAGTTTACATAAAAAAAAATTATGTTAAGTGAGCATAATCATAAACATTTTTCAAGACATCCTGGATACGAGAAAATGATGTTAACATTGAGAAAATATTTTTATTGGCCTCGTATGAAAAAAGAAGTGGAATAATATTTGGCAATGTTCCTAGAGTTCTAGTACGTGAAGGTAGGACACCAACACATGACTCAACTATTAAATCCACTACGAATTGTAGAATGGAAATGGGAAGTTATTTCTCTAGACTTTATTATTGGATTACCAATAATTGGAAGGAAACATGACTCTATTATGGTTGTAGTAATTAAGTTAACTTAAGAAACACATTTCATAGCTAGCCAATATAATTTTGGAACAACACAAATTTCACACATTTTCATGTGGGAAAAGTTATGATTTCATGGAATTCTAAAAACTGTGATATCCTATATAGATGCCAAATTCACTTCTGAATTTTGGAAAACATTATTTCGAGGAATGGGTACGTAACTTTATTATTTCCTACCACATCCAAATTGATGGAAAAATGAAAAGTACAAACCCTATTTTAGAAGATATGATAAGAATGTATTTAATGGACAAACCTACTAAGTGGTAGGAGTTCATAAATTTAGTAGAGTATTCTTATAACAATAGTTACTATGTTTCCATAAATATGAATACTTCTGAAGCATTATATGGAACTAAATTCCATACTCCCTTAAGTTGGATGCAACCAGAAGATAAGTTGGTATTGGGACATATTGTGTTATAAGAAATGGAACAAATGGTGAAGAAAGTGAGGAAAAAATTGAAGGTTGGCCAAGATCGACAAAAAATTTATGCATATCAGTACAAAACATACAAATAATTTTAATTAGGAGAACATGTTCATGTTAAATTTAAACTGAGGAGAAGCTTTTTGAGAGTAAGAACTTGTGATAAATTAGCACCAAGGTTTTCTGGTCCTTTTTAAATTCTACCTAGAGTTGGGTCGGTAGCTTACTAGATAGCATTACCCAACCACATTAAAGTTCCTCATTGAAGAAATATATTCTTGATGATTCTCAGGTAACTAGTTGGAAAGTGGTATCGGTGGAAAAGGAAGTAATTTTCTAGGTAGAGCCACTTCAAATCTTATATTAGAGAGAAACCATGCTCTGTAATTGAGCCATCACCCAGGATAAAGTGCAATGGAATAACTTTACCACGGGAGAGGCTACCTAGGATATGGAGGAAAAAATGTGAGAAGCAGTTTGACCTTTTTTACAAAAGGGAACTAAACTAAAACCCCGAGTATGATGTTTATTTAAAGGGGGGAATATGTAACACCCTGTTGTGATATTCGACAACCCCCCATTATTTGTGAGTAGATGTCTTAGATAATAATGGGGACCCTTCTAAAATATTTAGATTAAGATAATAAAGAACTTTGTGACTTATAAGATAGGAATTTTTATTTAAAACATTAAAGTTGTATCTTATTGGAAAATATCTTAAGCGAAAAATTCATTTAAACCCTTATCACAAATAGAAAATCTCAAATGAAATAGCCATGCATAAAATTCTTCATCCAAAAATTATGATGCAATATTGCGTAAGGAATAATGTGTTCAAAGGATTTCAAAAGAGGAAAAAGTGAGAACAAAGGAAAAGGCTCCTCACGAGTTATATTTCATGAAAGAGTCATTGGGAGGACTCACTCATTGCCATGTCATCCATCACATAATTGAAAATCACAATTATTTTCACAACCATTCACTATTCCCTCTTTCAAAATCTTGATGTGTTATATCAGATCGCACTTCCATTTAACCCCATCTTACTTCCGCCATTTATTCTTCCCGAGATTGCGATTGCGATATGAATATTGCATCACAAAAATTCCATCTCTCCTCTCTCCTCCTCCTCCCCCCCCCCCCCCAAGTCAACTTTCAAATAGTGTTTAAAACCTAAATAAGTGTGTTAAAAACATTATTTATAAAGTAAAGCATGATCGCATATCGGCGAAACAAATGTGTTGCATGTTTTAAAGACTTGGCCCCCATAAAAAAATTTGATGCAAGATTTTGATTTAAAAAAGCTTAAGTGTCCATGTTTGGCAAGGAAACCCATGTTTTTCATAATTGGATAGCCATAATGGCATGACAGCTTCAAGCCTCCAAAATGGTTTTATGGTTGGTTAATTAATGTTTTGGATTTATTCACGTTCAAAAACATTTTAGCTTTATTCTTAATCGCTCCTGCATTTTCGGTATTGCTTTTCATTCCCTATTTTCCCTTATTTGTAGGCTATTCTAGCAAAAAAAAATTCCTCTGAAATATTTAAGGCTAAAAGGAGAAAAAATAAACCCATGGCTCCTCCAAATCCCACACCTCTCGCTTCAGAAGTAACAAATATGCTGCCATTGTTTTTAGATACTACATGCACTACAGAATTTGGTTCTTCTTCATGGGAACCAATGTACAGGTTTTTTGAAGACGAGAAATGTAGGGAAGTCCAGAGAGTAGCCATATTTAAAGCCCCTAATTACTTAGAAGCTATTATCACTAACATTGACAACTTTTTCCTTCATAGAATTTCCACGTGCCCAAATATTATACCATATAATGATATGGTAAAATGGGTACCTCATAATCTCAATATTGGCGACACAAAATTTATGACCTCTCTGGCTGGCCACCACTGCTATGTTGCTACTATGATCTGTAGGTATTTTGGTTTCCCCAATAAAGGTAAAGTTTCAATTAAATGGGACCGTCTCATGGAGGCTGCATCAGAATCATATATTATGGATTGGGTCTCCATTTTATCAAACAACATTTCTTCTCAGATCCTTGACTATATAAATAATCTCTCTTGTACCTCCAAGATAGTCTCCCCATTTTTTATAAGTGCTTATATCATGGATATTATGTGCTTCACTTCTAATTTTCCAACCATGGGTTTAAAATGGACCATCCAAGACCCCACTCTCATTCATGTTTACCATAATATTATTTCTGAATCCATGTATGAGTCCAATTTCTACAAAATTTTTCATGGAGTCATTATACCAATCTATCAAGTTGTTTTTAAATAGAAAGCCCTAAGAATTTCCAAACAGGCCCAAGCTGATTTCACATCCATAGGAAAGTGGTTCGGGGAAGAACTATTTACTTATTTATGAGTTTATGGAAGCTTATCGAAACCCCATTTCCTCCCATTTTATGTATGAGATAAGCTTCTCGCAAGGGAAATTTCTTACCATACAATAGGGGATGGATTAACTATAGCCTTGAAAGAGGCTAAGAAAGCTTCTTGGCCTACTTTCCCCATTCATTGTGGTGCTTTTGTATTGGACAAATACAAGCATGTTGGACTTGAAATAGATCAAATCCATTGTTTAAAGTTATTTACAGTTCCCAATAAAAAAATTTTCCCAAAATGTTACAACTCAGGTAAATATTAGGAAATTAATTCATGAAAATGATCACTACGATGATCTCTTCGAAACTACTGATAATTATTTACAAGTCGAATTATTAGCATAAATTTGTCTTAGTACTGACCTAGTTTAAATAATATAAGAACAAAATTTTAGAAATCATTCCTCTTGACATATTAAAGGTGTACCAACCTATTTCTCAAAAAGAACATAAGTTGGAACAACCTCCCAATGATAGTGATGTCCTATAGGGAATAGAGGAAGTCAAATCAACTAAAATACAAACTTGTGAGCCAGTGGTCAGTAGTGACTTAGATAAAGTCTCAGATCAATTTAACCAACATCTTAAAGGACAACAAGAGGTAATAATCCCCTAGATGTGGGTGTTCTCTAAAGATCCAACCAGCCGCCACCTCGCAGTGTCGTCACCTGGCATCCGTCCTTGTCACGAGGAAGCACATGGCCCCAGCGTGGTTATTAATATATGTGTTCTGGGCGATATTTACATTGTCATCCTTGAAAAATTTGTCGCATTCTCTCTGCATCAGGTGAGAATTAACTCAATCCTATGTGTATTCATTCCACCATCTACGAATTTACTCCACCTGTAGCCATATATGGACAATGGCTCTTTCACTCAGAAATTCTCCTTTGGCATTTATGTTATTCTCAGTATTGGATCTGTCTCATCCCACACCAATTTCACTCCTATCGGGGCCTGCAACATGCCTTAGCCCCTCTGTGCCAAACTAATCTCTGTCACACAGCTTGTCCTCCACCTTTGTTTCCTTCGCATTCCTACAACTCCGCTTCTACCATACCAAGATGCCACTGCATGCGATGCCTCAAAGGTGGAGGTTGTGGCACCCCATCCCGTCTACCCATTCATGCCATGGCTGCAAGAACTGTGGACTTCTCTTTGAATCTGGTCGCACCTAAGGACCAGGATCCTCATAGCCTCTCTGCTCATTTATCCATGCACCTTCCTAAAGCCTCTTTCGGGCCCTCTGTCTCATGCTCTAGGAAATAGATGGGCAAGTACAACATGTCTCCTGCCTCCCTCAATCTTTCATTCAAAATTTTAGGTCCCTATATTATTAGTATAGTCCCTTATTTTTGTTAGTGTAACCCCCTTATTTTTATTATTATACCCTTGTAACCCCCATATTGTTATTATTGTTCCCTTAAATTATTATTGTTAGGTCGGCTAGGATTACATTATGCCCCCATTAGGATTACATTGTCGCCCCATGGACTCTTATATATAGAAAGAAGGTTTTGTAATTTGTATCATCTAAGAATTTTTCATTCATGTAATGTATTGGAGGTTGTCCCCTCGAAGTGGCTTATTTCTAAGGCGTTTATATCTCTTTTCTTCTATTTTTGGAGATGGTTTCACAACATTTGGTATCAGAGCTTTGGAATCTAGGGTTTTTGCTGCTCCAAACCGGTCATCATGGAATTTTCTCTATAAAAAATTTTCTACGAAGGTTCAGAAGCTGAAATGTTTACAGTGCGAATTTAAAATCCTGCGAAACATCGTCACAAAATTTTAGAGCTTGGTTCGCAATATTTTCGGGGATATGATCTCTAGAATTTAGGGCTTTTTGCAGGCTCCTGAATTTAACCTAAACAAGTCATCACGAAATTTGTACTATAACTTTTTTTATAAGAAGTTTTAGAAGCGTAAATTATTTTAGAGAGAAGCTAAAATCCTGAGGAACATCATCACAAAATTTCAGAGCTTGGTTCGTAATATTTTCGGAGATATGATTTGTGGAAGTTAGGTCTTTTTTAGGCACCTAAATTTCATCTCAAAGAGGTTATCGTGGGAAAATATTCATAATGCTCTCTTTGAGCATCAGATTGGAATGTTGTAAAAAAATTTCGCAAGTACGCGGACTGTAGTTTCTTTTCTATCAATTTCAAAGCCAAAGGAGGAAACAGTGACATCTGGTAAGTTGTACAAGTTCGCTTTACTGAACCAATCCATAATTGGGTAATTGTGGGAGATTGGACATAAATTTTCCTTGAAGAATCCAAATCAAGTTAGACCTATGACATTTGAAGGGAGCTTCAGAGGGATACTACAAGGCCAAATTTTAGCTATTGAGGATCTACAATTACAGAGATAATTCAATTTCAATATAGAGCTCCTCAAAATAAAGTAAAAAGTGTGTATATTTTTTTTTTCCCGAATTGCATAAGTCTTTTTTGAATAATCAATTCGAATTGATTCCAAGGGCATATTATAGAATCTATATCAGTATTAGACTCTAAAATGGCCCCTAAAAAGAATTGAACACCCATTAAGCCTTTAGAAGGCTCTACTATGACTCATGAAGATGAAGAAATGCAACATGACATATCAAATTTACAAGAGCGAGTGCAAAAAATTTCACTCTCGCAAAGAGCAATAGAAAATGACATGGAAGTTTTGAAGAAATGCATGGAAGCTAAGATGGATGGTTTGAAGAAAGGCGTGGAATATAAGATGGATGGTTTGAAGAATGGCGTGGAAGCTAAGATATATGGCATGGAAGCTAGCATGGAATCTAAGATGGATGACATGGAAATTAAGATCGATGAAAAAATGGAAAACATGAAGAATGATCTAAAAGTAGACATGGAAGGTTTGACAAAGTTGATACAAAAAATGTTTCCTAATGGTGAGAAGATAGTAGAGGAAACTCATGATGAGAACAAAATAAATGCTAATCGTGATTTCATAAACTCTGTTGTTGGCGGGAAGAACCACCATATTCCAAAAATGGATATGAGGAAGTTTGACGGAAAGGATCCTGTAACATGGATACTACAAATGGAGCAATATTTTGATCTCGATAATGTGCAAAACACACAAAAGGTATGCATTGCAACTTTACATTTAGAACAAAATACATTTTTTTGGTATCGATGGCTTTTCTGCCGTAAAAAAATTGTCACTTGGTCAATTTTTACAAAGGAAATGATAGCACATTATGAGGATACAAAGAGAAACACCTTCTTTATCCAGCTAATAAATCTCAAAAAAAATGGTTTAGTGGGGGAGCACATTGAGGACTTCCAAAAATTGAATAGAAGGGTAACTAATATTCTAAAGGAACACCAGATTGATCTCTTCGTAGGTACTTTAAAGGATAACATACAACATGAACTTTGAATTTTGGAACCTGATTCATTGGAGAAGGCCTTCATGTTGGCAAGAAAAATTGAATGTAAAATTATGGCAACAAGGAAGCCTACCACTCACTTCTATAAAGAGGGAAGTGTTGCTACTCCTAGATTTCAACAACCTACAAGGTTGATACCACAACAATTGGAAGAAAAAAGAACAAAAGGGCTTTTCTACAGTTGTGATAGCAAATACACTAAAGGTGATAAGTGTGCTGAGAAGAAATTATTTTACATAGATTGTGAAGAGGAAGACGAAAATGAACAAGAAGAGGATATACACCCAGAACCAACCCTAGAAGAGGAAGAAATGAGTCTGACCATATCATGTAATGAATTGTCAAGAATTACCACTCCTCAAACTCTTAATATAGAAGGACATATCAAGAAGAAAAAGGTAATAGTATTGATTGATTAAGGTAGTACCCATAATTTTATTCGTTGTATGGTAGTCAAGGAATTGAATTGTTTCCTATACCCAGCACCAAAATATCAAGTGATGGTTGCAAATGGATGAACTATAAATTTATATGGAAAATGCCATAATATCAAGCTAACCATGGGGAAATATGTATTTAATATTCCAATTCTTTCCATTCCTATGGGAGGTGTTGATGTTGTACTAGGAGTGCAATGATTACAATCTTTGGGGACAGTAGCTTTTAATTTTCAAGAACATTTCTTCAAAACTTTTTCAGAAGGAAAGGAATTCAAATAAAGGGGTATTGTAGGGAATCCGGGAAAGATAATAAGCTCTAATGTCATGACAAAGCTTCTAAAGAAAGAACAACGAGGCATAATTGCACAATTATGCTCACTAGAAGTTCCAACATCGAAATCATTTATTTCTACAGATCTCCAAAAGGTCTTGGACAATCATTTCAAGGTTTTGGAAACTCCAAAAGAACTCCCACCTATTCATGATCATGATCATGCTATTCATTTGATTCCAAGAAGTGTTCCTCCAAAAATCAGGCCTTATAGATATCCTTATGTCCAAAAGAGAAAAATTGAATGTATGATTCCAGAAATGTTAGAGGCGGGTATAATTCAACCTAGTCAAAGTTCTTTCTATGCTCGTAGTATTGGTACAGAAGAAGGATATCATGGCGCATGTGTCCCGATTATAGGGAGCTCAATAAGATCACCATTAAAGATAAATTTCCCATTTCTATGTTTGATGAATTATTGGATCAATTACATGGAACAATTTATTTTACCAAGTTGAATCTTTTTTCAGGATATCATCAAATTAGAATGAAGATTGAAGATATTCCGAAAATAGCATTTCGAACTCATGAGGGTCATTACGAACTTTTGGTCATGCCTTTTGGCCTTACCAATGCACCTTCTACATTTCAAGGGTTGATGAATTCCATTTTCAAACCCTTCCTTAGAAATTTTGTGCTAATATTTTTTTATGATATACTAATATACAGCGGGTCTTGGAAGGATCATGTTCAACATGTTGATAGGGTGCTCAAACTATTGTAGGAGAAACAATTATATGAAAAATAATCCAAATTTTTCTTTGGAGTACAAGAGGTGGAATATCTGGGTCATATTGTATCTCACGATGGTGTTAAGGTAGACCCTAACAAAATTAAAGCCATTAAGGAATGGAAAGTCCCCACAACCATAAAGTAGTTGTGAGGATTTCTCAGGTTAACAGGGTAGTATCGAAAGTTTGTTAAGAATTATGAGAGAATAGCTGCACCTCTAACAACATTATTGAAGAAATATGCATTTTCATGGAATCATGAAGCAAATAAGGCCTTTGAACATCTTAAAGAGGAAATGTGCCTAGCACTAGTCTTAGCTATGCCAGACTTCACAAAAACCTTTATTGTGGAATGTGATGCCTCAGGAAATGGAATTGGTGCTGTTTTAATGCAAGAAGGAAGACCCATTTTTTTTGAAAGTCGTCCAATCAAAGGAAAGTATTTACAGAAACCTATTTATGAGAAGGAAATGTTAGCAATACTGCATGCACTAAAGAAATGGAGAACTTACCTAATGGGAAGACACTTCAAGGTAAAAATCGATCATGATAGTCTTAAACACTTTTTGGAACAAAGACTATCGTCAGAAGAGCAGCAAAAATGGGTCACAAAGATGTTGGGTTATGACTTTGAAATAATCTACAAAAAAGGAAAGATTAATGTTGTTGCAGATGCACTCTCAAGAAAGAATGAAGAGGTGGAAGCATTGCTTTGTGCCATTTCTATTATCCAACCATATTGGATAACCAAAGCAAGAGATGAATGGAAGAAGGATGAAGAAGTGTGGACACTCATTCAAAAATTGCAGCAAGATCCTAGTACATCTGATACATTTAGTTGGAAAAATGATTCCTTATGGTACAAAGATCGCTTATATCTTTGTAAGAATTCCCAACTAAAACAAAAGATTCTTTTTGAATTGCACACTTCTCCTTTAGGAGGACACTCAGGATTTTTAAAAACTTACCACAGGGTGAAGAAAGAATTTTTTTGGGATGGCCTTAAATCTAATATTCAAAAGTTTGTGGTGAGATGTTTGGTTTGCCAACAGAATAAAGTTGAGATAATTAAGACCCCGAGACTTCTACAACCTTTATCCATTCCAAGTCAACGTTGGGAGGAGATTTCAATGGATTTTATCATAGGTTTACCTAAGTCCGAAGGAAAGAGTGTCATCATGGTGGTAGTTGATAGACTTACCAAGTATGCATAATTTTGTGCATTATCTCATCCATTTAAAGCAAGTACAGTTGCTACTACATTTATGGACACAATTCAAAAGCTACATGGAAACCCAAGGGTTATTGTGAGCGACAGAGATCCCATTTTTACTGGAAATTTTTGGATGAAGTTATTTTCTTGTTTGGGTACTCAATTAGCTCATAGCTCATCTTATCATCCTCAATCTGATGGTCAAACTGAGATAGTAAATAAATGTTTGGAAGGATATCTTCGTTGTTTTGTATCTGATAAACAAACACAATGGGTCAAGTGGTTACCTCTCGTTGAATGGTGGTATAACACTTCCTTCCATACTGCAGCAAAAATGACCCCATTTATGGCACTTTATGGATATCATCTACCATCCATCACATCATCTTTAAGAGAAAATTCGAAGGTTCAAGCAGTGGAAGATCACATCGAGCATCAACAAGAAGTTCTCCAACTCTTAAAGGATAACCTGAATTTGACACAAAATTGAATGAAACAACAGGCAGATCAACATCGCAGCGAGAGAAGTTTTGATGTAGGAGATTGGGTATTTTTACGGCTACAACCATACAAAAAATGTCCCTCAAGCAAGCTAAGAAGGATAATAAATTATCGCCAAAGTACTATGGTCCTTACAAGGTGTTGCAAAATATTGGTACTATGGCATACAAATTGGAGCTTCCTGCTTCTTCACGAGTGCATCCAAGTTTCCATGTTTCAGGCTTGAAGAAGGTTATAGGTGAAAATCTTCCAATTCAAACAATATTGCCAGAACTTGATGAGGAAGGAAAAATCATATTGGAACCTAAAGTGGTCACGAAAACCAGAACTCTACAGCTACGGAATCGATCAATTTCAGAGTATCTCATCAAGTGGAAGAACTTACCCACTGAGGATTCTACATGGGAGGATGAGAAATTTATACAGAAGCACCCAGAGCTACTCAAGCATTAAGGACAACACGTTTTTGAAGGAGAGGGGCATGTTAGGTCCCTATATTACTAGTAGAGTCCCTTATTGTTGTTAGTGTAACCCCCTTATTGTTATTATTATACCCTTGTAACCCCCATATTGTTATTATTGTGCCCTTAAATTATTATTTTTAGGTCAACTAGGATTACATTGTGGCCCCATTAGGATTACATTGTGGCCCCATGGACTCCTATAAATAGAAAGGATGTTTTGTAATTTGTAACATCCACTTGAAGATAGTCAAGCCACATAGTCAGTGGCTAATGTTGCGTTGTCTAACTAATTCATCTCACATGACACCTCCAATTTCATATGTGGTATACACAAGATAGTGTTACAGCTAAAACTACCCTAAGGTCTAGGTTGAGGGACCTAACAAAGTGAAATGCATACAATAGCAAGAAGCAATCAAACTAAAGGTCCTAATGATTAAACTAGTAAAGTTTGGATAGATGAAATTACCCATATGTCTTGTGTTTGATGTTGTTCTCGCAGGGTTGAAACCCTCTACACCTCCACGTTCTTCCAGACCTGCAACTCATTCAAGAAAAATCACATATACTAGTTGTACACCATTTATATCCTAATGTTAGTGGTCATATCATATAAACTTATAGCAGATAACATGAAATTAAGAATTATGAGATCATTAACTTGTATACAAACATAAAATATCACGACACCAGGAATGTGACATACATTATTTATTGATGTATGTAAAATATGTGGAGAAATATCACCTGAAATCAGCCACAGCTCTAAGATAAACTTTCCTCTAAATCTGTCCAGCCCAAGCCTCAACAATATTCTTACATAAACGTGCACAAGGATGTCACATAAAGGAGGTGAGCATCTCAAAGAAGGAAACAATGGTTTCTTGAACCTACGTAGTGTAGGAGGCACAAGGATAATCAAACTTTATCTGGGCTAAATAGGATATAGTATCAATACCTATATCTCTCATGCTTTATGCCATCCCCATGAGGTGTATTTATACTACCTCAAAAAAAAAAAATTTAGTTGGGAAATAGTTTGGCCACATGATTTTGTAGGAGGGATTCTTGTGTAACCAATAAAACTCACCCAAATAATAGGGATTTTTATATTTTTTAATATTTTAAATTATATAAGCGAGTCAGATATGAGTGGATCCCTGAATTCATGTGCTTTTGATAGGTCGGAGTCCTGTATGGAATTAAAAATATTGTTCTTTTAATAAAATGAAAAATTCTGAATGGAAAGGGCTGCCCAAGGCCAACACATATATCATCAAGTATATAGAGGTGATAAATGATGCTATAAAAAATGTCCCCTAATATAGGATGTTAGAATGGGTACATGATGGCTAGAATGTATTATGTGCATAATAAAGAATCGTGTGAGGACTTGCGAGGACTTCACTAGATTCCAGCCTGCCAGAACCAGAGAAAGAAATCAGAAAGAAAGCTTATGTCTAAGGCAGACATACCCATGCCTAGTGAAAGTAAAGCATTTCTTCATAACAATTATGGAGTAGATCCAATATGTATAGAAGTATAGAAGAAACTGTAAAGTACATAGTGAATCATCTGATCACTGCCCCAAAGTACATATCAAAGTCATGTCAAAGTATCCCATATAGAACATTGATCAATGATGCTGCAAAGATATCTGATCATTGAATTCACAACTGAATCTTCAAGCACCAAATCATAAGTGGTGGAAAAGTGGTATTGTGTGTTGAAAATGCAACAAGATGATGGAGCTTAGTGAAAAGAAGTCACCTTCACTAAGTGGGCCCGCAGGCTATTTTTGACGCAAAGTCTATTTTTAGACTATGTCTATTTTTAGACATATGGATCATGGTCTATAAGTTGCAGGATGCTATTTATGGATGATTGGTCAAGTTGGTAAAAATAGTTGGACCTCTATTTTTAGACATTGGGTGAAGTCTATTTTTAGACTGCCAGTCTAAAAATATATCAGTCAAATATTATTAGCCCTTAATAATATTTGGACTATAAACATTATCTTATCCTCTTGGAGCACTTCAGTTTGATGCTTGGATGTGGCACAGGCAGCTGACAGAAGGAAATACGCTTTTCCTAGGGGTTAGTTGAGCTATTGCATGGTTGACTTCAGTTAGAACTCATGTGGCAGAGTTTGGTGGAGTTGATGAGACAGTTGGTGGAGTTGTGTTCGGTCTAACTTATTTGAAATAGTTGTATTTAGTCTAACTGATAAATACACTAGTGATGAGTGGTGTGAATTAACTATTAACTAATTCACTAATTATTAACTCATAAATCAACTAAATAATACATCAGTTAACTGCAATGCATGGACAGTTCAGTGGAGACCAGTGTTAGAGGTGGGTGAAAGGGTGAGTCTACTATTAGTTGTGACTATAGCTCTGCATGATATTTGCACACACATTGATTGAGATTGCCAATGAGGATTGCGTAGTACAAGCCAGTGGGATTCGAACTTGGATCTCATCATTATTCATCTTGCATTGCGCAGTAGAGGCAGGCAGACAGGTGGAGGAGATTTGAACTTGTGACTTGTTCATATCTGAGCTAGTTTGTGTGTAGCATGTGAGATAGTGCTGAGAGATGTGAAGAGATTTGTGCTATGTATTGTTACATGTTCTCTATCATTATAATATAAATATAGTTGGGGGTTTTCAGCTGTAAGCTTTCCCCATTACATACTGTGTTATATGTGTGCTTGATTATGTTTTAATGTGCGCATGCGACTGCTTCTATTTCTGCAAATTGATGATCAATTGTAGAAGAGGTTATCTATTTTGCATGAAGCTTAAATAGTGTGTAATCAGGATAATCTAGGTGAATAATTCAGCTATTATTCAAATTTCTACATGGTATCGGAGCGAAATTGATCATTGGATCTATTACAGTGATTACAATTTATTTCGGTACACAGAGTCTGTAAGCGGGCCAGGTAGCCTCTGGATCCATCCTTTCTTTGAAAGGTGATATATCCAGTAAATTCCCCTACAGTTGATCTCTATGCTAGAAATACTTTGTTCTCATAGATCAGAAGTGGTTGAGTTTTGATCTGGTGGAATTCGAATTTGCAGCAGTGTTTTCTTGGTGTCGAAGTCAAAATGTCTGTCAACGGATTGCGATTGGAGTATGCTCTTCAAGGCAGCTCGAATTATATTGCATGGAGAGATAGGATGGAGGTGGTGTTAGATGAAAACAGGCTAAAGGAGTTCATAGATGCTGAAGTCCCAAAGCCTACTGATGCTGCTCAAGTTAAGGCTTGGCAAAAGAAGATAGCAAAATGTCGAAGGATTCTGTTGGAGGGCGTGAAGGTTCACATAGTATCCAGCCTGCATGGAAAAGCTTCTCCATACTTGATGTGGAAAGCGTTGAAAAATTTATTCCAAAGCGAGAGCGACCAGAGGAAGTTGGTGCTCAAGGATAAACTCAGACACATAAAGATGGAGAAAGGCGACAGTATGCCCAAGTACCTCACGAAGTTCATCCAGTGCAGGGATGAGCTGGGAAGTGTGGGGGTGACTGTAGATGGTGAGGAATTGCTGAGCTTGGCTCTCCTTGGTCTTTCGAAGAGTTGGAATTCCTATCAGGACTCTGTCAATGGTCGGGAGAAATTTCCAGGGTGGGAGCGACTTTGGTTGGATCTTGTGCAAGAGGAGATAAGGAAGAGTACCAGGGACGGATCTTCATCAAAGGCATCTGATGAAGAAAATTACGCTTTGGATGCCAAAGAAAAGAAGGGGAAGAGCAATAAATCTTCTCATTCTGGTGCGAAAGGCAAGAATCAGGACATGTCCAAGGTGAAGTGCTTTCACTGTCACCAACATGAACATTATGCCACAAATTGTCCGCAGAAGAAGAAAAATAAGTAGGTTGCTAGATCTGCAGTGGGAGAAGCCTTAGCCTCGTAGTTTGAGCTGTATTTTTCATTGATCACATGCTTGGTCTCAAGTGTGATGGGATCAGTATGGTTCTTGGATATTGGTGCGTCTTTTCACATGACAGGAGATCGAGATTTGTTTTCTGATCTGGATGAGAAAGATCTTGGAGTGCACATAGAGATGGGCGATGATGGTAGATACAGTGCGACCGGTATCGGTACCATTTCCTTTGAGAGGGAGTCTGGTAAACCCTTCTTATTGAAGGAAGTGATGCATGTTCCAGGATTGAATAATAATCTTATCTCTATGGCGATGTTGGAAGACAAAGGATATGATGTTGTCTTTAGGAAAGGAAAGGCTTTCCTGCACAGTAAGACAACTGAAGAAACCCGGAAGATAGGGGTTCGAGTCAAGAACATTTATCAATTGCAAGTAGATGGCTGCACAGCAATGGCATGCAAGGAAGAAGGAGTGGTGAGCTGGGATGATGGCGAGCTGTGGCACTGGAGATTGGGCCACCTTCACCATGGAGCTTTGAAGATACTACAGCAGATTTGTACTGGGCTTCCTAAGGGCACTCTTGTGTAGTCCGATCAGTGCAAGGGGTGTACCTTGGGAAAATTTGTGAAAGCCACCTTTCACGAGAAGGATATTCACACCACGACGATCCTTGAGATAATTCACACAGACGTGTGTGGACCTTTCTCAGTAGCTTCGACAGCAAAGCACGGGTACTATGTGATCTTTGCTGATGATTATTCTGAGAAGTGTTGGATCTTCTTCATGCAAAAGAAGAGCGAGACATACTCAAAGTTCTGTGAGTTCAAGGCGTTGGTTGAGAAAGAATCGGGGAAGCATGTGAAGGCTCTTAGGAGCGACAATGGTGGTGAATTCATCTCTGGCGAATTCAAGGACTTTTACAGCGTATAAGGGATTCGAAGACAGCTCATAACACCTCATAACCCACAGTATAATAGGTTTGCTGAGCGGAAGAACAGAATGATCGTGGGTGTTGCACGAGCGATGTTGCATGATCAGGGCCTACCCATTCACTTGTGGGCAGAGGCATGCAATACTGCAGTATATGTACAGAACCGTTGTCCTCACAAGATACTTGGCATGAGTACACTCGAGGAGGCGTTTTCTGGTAAGAGGCCTGATATTTCCCATTTGAGGATTTTTGGTTCCCCTGTTTACATTCATGTGACGAAGGATGCCAGGAAGAGGCTGGAGCTGACTGCAGAGGTTGGGATATTTGTGGGGTACACTGATACACCCCACAACTATCGTGTGTATTTTCCAGACAGTTGCAAGACTGTTGTGTGACGGGATATCAAATTTCAGGAGGAGAAAGTCATGAAGTGTTCGCTTGAGAGGGAGCCACACTTGCATGTAGATGAGGAGCTATTAGTTCCTAAGGATGAGCTTCAGAATGTGGATCAGCCACAAGATGAGGTTCATGGAGTGGAAGAGACCACTCATGCAGCACCAACCATAAGAGGGTGGAAGTGCACTACAGAAGCTGAGCGACTGGCTCAAGATGCAGAGAAGGTTGTAGGACCACCTACAACACAGCACAGACAGAGATAGTCACCGGACCGGTACACTGGATACATGGCTCTTGTGAGCAAATGTGTCGTGACAGAGCCATCCTCTTTCGAGGAAGCTGTGGAGGACCCCACATAGGTAGATGCCATGGTGGAAGAGTATGATTCGATTATCAGAAACAGTGCATGGGAGATTGTCCCGAGGCGGGAGGGGAAATCAGTGGCGAGTTCGAGATGGATTTACAAAGTGAAGCAGGCAGCTGACGGGAGTGTGGAGATGTACAAGGAAAGATTTGTTGCTCGAGGCTTCTCACAGATAGAGGGGATCGATTATGAGGAGACCTTTGCACCTATCGCAAGGTATTCTTCCATACGAACGATTCTTTCTCTCTTAGCACAGATGGGGTGGCACATTCATCAGATGGATGTGAAGACTGCGTTCCTCAATGGAGTCATTGAGGAGGAGGTGTAAATAGAGCAGCCGGAAGGTTTCGAGATCTTCAGCAGCGAGTCGCATGTGTGCAGACTCAAGAGAGTGCTGTATGGGTTGAAACAAGCACCTCGTGCTTGGTACACACAAATAGATAGTTATTTCACCAGACTTGGATTTTCCAAGAGTGAGGTGGATCCTAATCTATACCAAATTATGGTGGAGGGTAAGTTGTTGATCATTGTACTTTATGTAGATGATTTGATTCTAACGGGTGATGAGCTGTTGATACTTTCATGCAAGGAGGATCTTGCTAGAGAGTTTGAGATGAAGGACTTGGGCCTCCTTCATTATTTCCTGGGATTGGAAATTTGGCAGCGTAGTGATGGACTATTTGTTTCTCAGGGTAAGTATGCCTGGGAAATACTAGAGAAGTTCAACATGCATGGCTGCAAGCCTGTTGATACTCCTCTTCCTAGAGGTTGGAGGAAGGAGGATGCTACTTCAGCGGAGGTAGTGGATGCCACTGTTTATCGACAGTTTGTGGGGTCGCTTATGTATCTGGTCAATACACGACCCGATATATGCTATGCTGTTAACCAACTTTCACAAGATATGGTTAAGCCTACCAAGCTCTTTTGGAAGGCAGGCAAGCATGTATTGCGTTATCTTAGAGGCACATCGGGATATGGATTGTGGTACAGACATGAGGATGAGGTGAAGCTATGTGGCTTCACGGATGCAGATTGGGCAGGGAGCCCAATAGACAAAAAGAGCACATCTGGAGGGATCTTCAATATCGGGTCGACAACAGTTTCTTGGTATAGCAGGAAGCAGAGATCCATGGCACTCAGTTCAGGAGAGGCCGAGTATATGGCAGCAAGCTTGGCTGCATGCGAGGGTATATGGATGAGGAAGATCCTGGTCGGATTGTTCGGGTCACACTTGGAGCCTACTGTGATTTATTGTGATAACCAGAGTTGCATTAAACTCTCAGCTAATCTATTATTTCATGATAGATCCAAACACATCGACATCAGGTACCATCATATCAGAGATTGTGTGCAGCGGAGAATCATGTTACTTTCATATATTCCCACGGAGGATCAGGATGCTGATATCTTGACGAAGGCGCTCACCAGGAGAAAATTTGAATACCACAGAGGCAGGATAGGGGTTGCAGATAATCCATATCTTGTTGAGAGGGAGTGTTGAAAATTCAACAAGATGATGGAGCTTAGTGAAATGAAGTCGCCTTCACTAAGTGGGCCCGCAGGCTATTTTTGGCGCAAAGTCTATTTTTAAACTATGTCTATTTTTAGACATATGGATCATGGTCTATGAGTTGCAGGATGCTATTTATGGATGATTGGTTGAGTTGGTAAAAATAGATGGACCTCTATTTTTAGACATTAGGCGGTTTCTATTTTTAGACTGCTGGGCTAAAAATAGAACA
Organism: Pinus albicaulis; assembly: GCA_034641835.2. NCBI lineage: Eukaryota > Viridiplantae > Streptophyta > Pinopsida > Pinales > Pinaceae > Pinus > Pinus albicaulis. The sequence continues at coordinate 895,977,680 of CM076583.1, read as the reverse complement.
GTCAAATATTATTAACCCTTAATAATATTTAGACTATAAACATTATCTTATCCTCTTGGAGCACTTCAGTTTGATGCTTGGATGTGGAACATGCAGCTAACAGAAGGAAATACGCTTTTCCTAAGGGTTAGTTGAGCTATTGCATGGTTGACTTCAGTTAGAACTCATGTGGCAGAGTTTGGTGGAGTTGATGAGACAGTTGGTGGAGTTGTGTTCGGTTTAACTTAGTTGAACTAGTTGTATTTAGTCTAAATGACAAATACACTAGTGATGAGTGGTGTGAATTAATTATTAATTAATTCACTAATTATTAACTCATAAATCAACTAAAGAATACATCAGTTAACTACAATGCATGGACAGTTCAGTGGAGACCAGTGTTAGAGGTGGGTGAAAGGGTGAGTCTACTATCAGTTGTGACTATAGTTGTGCATGAGATTTGCGCACACATTGATTGAGATTTCCAATGAGGATTGCGCAGTACAAGCCAGTGGGATTCGAACTTGGATCTCATCATTATTCATCTTGGATTGCACAGTAGAGGCAGGCAGACTTGTGGAGGAGATTTGAACCTGTGACTTGTTCATCTTCTGTGCTAGTTTGTGTGTAGCATGTGAGATAGTGCTGAGAGCTGTGAGAGATTTGTGCTATGTATTGTTACATGTTCTCTATCATTATAATATACAGATAGTTGGGGGTTTTCAGCTGTAAGCTTTCCCCATTACATATTGTGTTATATGTGTGCTTGATTATGTTTTAATGTGCGCATGCGACTGCTTCTATTTCCACAAATTGATGATCAATTGTAGAAGAGGTTATGTATTATGCATGAAGCTTAAATAGTGTGTAATCAGGATAATCTTGGTGAATAATTCAGCTATTATTCAAATTTCTACATTGTGTGCAACTCGAGTGCCAACATATAGAATGTTGTTGTGATGAATTGAAACATATAATGGTGGATGGTGTCATTGGTGGTCAGCCTTGGTATTGCACCAAGAATGCTGCAACACCCAGAGGCTACCTAAATTTAATTTATCAACCTGATTTTCATACAAACTTTGAGGTGGTATTTCTATATACACAATAGATGCATTCTACTCATGCCGTCCTCTTTTGAGCTCTACGAAAGGGTGTTACTCCTAGGGTTTCTAGGTGAAGTCTGTCACACTTATGGGATTAGGCTTAGGGCTATAAATGATTCAAAGCCATGGAACTATCAGAAATTATATAATTATACCACACTAATCAAAAACAACTAACTATTTTTCAATGAAATAAATCTACTTATTAAACTATGATAAGAATTGTAAAAGCAACCTAGGTACCTTGCATGAAGTAAATTATTGAATTGAAATGGAATGGAGGAAACTAATCTAATCACACTTATCTAGACCAAATGGCTAAACAAACTCTACTTACCCTATGCTCTATTTATCATGATTTTATTCATGCAACTATTCATGACCTAACTATGCTTGAAAATGTGTTGTTTTGTAGCTAGGAGAAGAAAGTGCTAAGGTGGCTGATGGAAGGATTGAACACATGGGGGAAATGTTGGAGGTGTATGAGTGGTTCTTGAAGTTTTAGAAGGTGGACATGGTGGCTTTTGGGCTTAAGGAAGGGTCCACGGGTGTTGTTCCAAGTGCTACTACAGGTTTCTTGTAGTGTTACAGGCAAGTCTTGAATTTCTACATTAAATAGGATGAGGGAATTCGAGGAAAAAAACAGGTGGGAAAAGGGTAGGAAAAGTGTTGTGAAGGTGGATGAGGATTATTTTGAGTTGGCCCACCCCTTGGCAAAGCTCAGGGACTCTTGGGACACCTGTCTTGCACCCTTAGGGTTTTCTCATGGATTAGGGATGGAAAATACGAAAACATGGCTGATGGCGATTATGATGAATAGAGGATGGGTTGAAGGGAGATGAGAAATGAATTTGGAGGTTCTAGTGAACTTATCCTTGGTCGTGCTACATGTACCTGCAATAAAAATACATATTCATGCAATAAAGATGGATAAATTCATGATAAAGGCAGTGGAAAAGCTGACTTTAATTTGTAAATAAAATATATCTTCATCTACAAATAGAGATCTACCACAACATATTGAACATGTTCATGGAATTATAGCAACTAAGCTCATCTATTCTAAGAAATCATAAACTAAAAATAATTTTTGGTCTGTGGGGAAGGTCTACTCTCCTCAAGCTCTATTTATAAAGGTGAGAGTGGGAGGCTTGACTCACATATCTATGGATTTTATCACCTATTACCACTCATGTAATGAGACTACATCTATAGCAAAAGACAAATGGCACAAAACTAAAATAGTAAATGAAAATACCAAAAAACTAGCTAACTATTCATAAGAAAAACTAGATAAATGATATGAAAGGAAAGAATCATTAGACAAGAGAGGCTGAAGCACATGGATTGGGCCCTAACCCACAATATTAACTCTCTGGAACTAGATCAGTAAGGAATATTTTGAATACTCATTTCATTTCAAAATATAGTCTCATTACATCAATATAAAAGTCTTGAAAAATTTATTACAAGAGCAAAGAGCCTAATGGCTTTCTCCAAAATATGAATCCTAATGAGCTCTTACTCAGCTCTATTTAACCTAAAGGGAAGCTACCTACAACTTCCTAGAAAATAGGCGATGATTCCACTTGACTCCAAGTGAAGTATGGCTTGAGTGCACTTGGTCTTGAGTTTGCTTGGATTCCTTTGATTTCGAGTTGTTGGAGAGAATCTTGAGGAACACTTGGATGCTATTAGGAGTTAAGGAGGGTGGAAAAACCCCTATAATCTCTCCTTATTGTCAAATCTGAGTCTTTATGACAAAATCTCCATAAAAATACAATATCTTCATGATTTCCCTACATTTAATCTTATGTTAGGTACTCGAAGTATGTTAAGCCTCAATCACCACCTACGCTAGCATCATAGGACCATAATATAATTAAAACGTAATAAAAATAGACTCAATAAGGCAAAAAGGTGACCATTAACCCCTCCAAATGTACCTAATGATGGAGCTCATCAAATGGAAGAAAAACGTAGGAGATGTCAAAGTGAACTAAATCATGTTGATGAAAACCCGAGGTCTTCACCAGTCACCATGGTACAATTCTACACTATGGGAATAAATGAGCTTAAATCAAACATGTCAGAAATTGTTTGATTATCAGTCATTAATGTATACTATTAAAAAATGTGATACAACTCATCGATAATGATGATGAGAGTCAAGGAACCCCAATTCAATCTAACAAGTGTGAATGAATGGGTCAAAGTTGAACACTTGATAGAATCTACCAATTAGGAGACATTGATGTATTCTCACTATCGATAGAAAAGGAATCTGCAACTAATGACTGCAAACCCTAAGGTACTGACAGAATGATTCTAGAACTTGTTCCCAGAGGAATGTGTCAGATTCAATGGGAAAATATCTACTGGAAGGAAGGCATTAAGGCATCCCACATCAATACAGCACGAGTGTAACCCAGAGGCCAATATTTGGAAGGAATCATACAAATAAAATTGACGTAACTAACCTGAAGCATGTTTCTGGCATCCACAAAATTTAGCTAGCACACGTAAGAAACCCTTTGAAACAACCAATAATGAAAGATGACAAAGAGGTGAGGAATCCACTGATAGGGTAAAATGGAAACCAAGCTACTGCATGAATATCAGGTGTGATAATGAAAGCTGAAGTTGAACACAAGGGAAAACACGCAGTCAAAGACCCATGGTGTTGATAAAATTTTGAGCACAAGGTCACCTATCAATTATGTAAATAGGGCCATGTTGCAGCTCTAGGTTTACTCTCACAATAATTTTTTGAAGTCGATAAGAGAAAAACCTGCCAACAAGAATTCAATAGAGACCTTCTCAAACCAGCACAAGAAAAGTACCAAATAGCTGATGTGATAGAAAAATACTTTGACAGAATAAGGATGGCCAATCGAAAAATGAGTCAAGAGACATCGTAGAAAGGCCTACATAGGTTTACTTCCCTTGAACAAAAGTACGACTCAATGTGACTATGGCAGCATATGATAAATTTGTATTAGTTTTTCATGGAGGAGGCATGAACAAACCGTCTATATGATTGGATGAGATAACCAACCGAGGTAGTAATGACTCAATAACAAGGTTATTTCTCTCCTAAGTCAAATAGAAGCCCATCCCAAATGGATAAAATACTTAGCTTTTTTATGCTTTGTTCAAGGGCGACATAATTGATTCTTAGCTACTATGAAATATGGAAGTAATGTCCCGTTCCCACTTATTTTGGGATTTTTTCTTTTTTTTTTCTTTTTTATATTGAAATCATGAAAAATAATAAAATAATTGCTATAGTGCAAAGGATAGAATGAGTGTTGGTGAAAATATGCACTAGTTCCTTGGATAGGAACAATCTTGTGCTCAATGCAAGGTGGCGAAACTGGTAGATGAAACTGAGAGGAATGTTTTGTCTAGAGGAAATGGTGTCAAGTTGTAGATGTTAAGTGATTGAAACGATGACTTTGTGGAAGGACATGATCAGAATTTTTGTTTATACACGAGTACAAGTGAACCAACTTAAGGACAAGATATATAAATGGTCAATATGAAATGTAGCAAAAAACCTCATAAAAAGGTAGCCTCTAGGGTATAAATCTAGAAATATAGTGAAGAATAAGAAGAATGAAGCTGTTATTGCCTAAATCTACCTCAGGCTGAAAAAGGCAGAGTTCAGGGTAACATCAAACCACGCTCAGTCTGGTAGCTAGCCCTACCAGAACAGGAGAGGGCTCTCTCCGGGTCAATCTCAGCAAAAATAATCAATAGGGCTTGATATGACTTTAAATAAAAGCTAATTTTAGCCTAGGTATATAAGTGAAGGATTTTTATTGTGTTTTTGGGGGTTTTTGTTGGATCAAAGGGAAAGGCAGTTTTGGGTGCGGGGATAAGGCCTAGTTTTTGCAGAGTTATGATTGGGGAAAGGAAGGAAACTGTTTTGATGCTTTAGATTGAATGAATGGATGGATCATACCGGTGAGGAGCTGAAGAGGGCAAGAGGGTCTCAAGAGTCCTCCTCAAACAGATGAAAACATAGAAAATTAAACAAACTAAAGGCAGAGCAAAACAAGCTAATAAATTCCACCTTTAACACTGATTTGTTTAATTTAAGAAGAAAATAGAAGGGAAAATGATTCACATAAACATCAGTGAACTTAAAATTACATAGAGAAAAACACCATCAAAACACAGAGCCACATGGATCCCAAAGAGTGCTGCAAACCCTGGTCTATTCCTTTGCCAAAAGTGCAGAGATGAAATGTACAATGAAGTGCCAAGAAATCCCAAGTGTCCAACCCTCTGCCAAAATCCAACCCCTACACTATGAAATTCATAAAATATATACATTTTCTCATCCTTGTACTAAGGGAATTGAGCTTAACCATTTTCTTAAAAATAGAATCAGTTACATTAAACTTGGGCCGAATTTCTGAAAATAGGTGTTGAAGATGAACTCGTATCTCCTAAACCATAGCACCTGTTACAAAACTGAAAGAGATTTTTGTATATAACGTCATTTTGGAGGAAAAACTCTCTCAAATTTGGAAAATTAGTTTCCAGTTGCTCGCAATATGTTCCGCAAAATCATCTCTAAAACAAAAAATCATTAAAATTTCAAATCTGTGAAAATGAGCTGTAGAGATCTAGTCAAATATCCCAATTTGTGACACCTGTGAATAAACTGAAAGAAGGTTGTGTTATATGGCTTGTTTTGAACAAAAACCTCCTTGGGTTTTGCAAAATTACTTTCCATCTATTGTAAAATGGCTCCGCACTAAAATGACTAAAACAGTAAAAAATATGAAAAATTTGTTTTGTTTTAATGTGGGCTCCAAATATCACTATATATCTCCCACATAGTAGCACCTGTGCATAAACGGAAGGAGGTTTTTTTTTATTTTGTATGTGATGAACAAAAACCTCTTTCACTTTTGAAAAATTCCTTACCATTATTTCAAAAATTGATTTTGTACTAAATTTGTCATTGTGTGCAGCAACTGACCTCAAAACATGCATAACCAAGAATCACTCATTCATTTCGATCATATCTTCTAATCCGGGAGCCGGTTATAGGAGTGTGAAATACAATTGGAAAGATTTTTCTAAGCTTCTTATGATGGACACACTTGTGACATGTTTTGTGCTGAACATCATGTGCAAAACATCTAACAAAACCAAACATAGTAAGAGCTCATGTTGATCTCTGGTGACAGGCTGCGAAGACTGGAACTAAAATCGGCTCCAACGGGGATGGTAGCTCCTTGGAGGTGCCAAGAATAGAATATCTTTGGGATATCATACAAGTTCCTTCATCCATTGGGTAATGGAGTCAGAAAACTGCAAACCCAAAACAACCCATACCAATCCAAAACATATACATACTGCAATATGTACATAAAACAATACCAGAAGCTGAAATGCTGCCTTGGGTAGTTTATTTATGCACAAAACTACCCTAATTTGCAGCAAAATTGATAGATCAAGTAATGTTGTGATGCCAAACCAACCAATCATGTAACTGTGACAAGGATGCTGCTTGGAAGTGCTTGAACCAACTAGAAATGCTAACAGCCATACATGCACAAAAGGAGTCTGGTTATGTAAAAGACAATTTGATCTATCATTCAAACTGAAAAAAATTTCCATGTATGTTGCAATAGGATCGAAAAAACCAAACTCTATTTGCTGCCCCAACTCCTCAATACATGCTTCCAGCTGCAAACTATCAATGCAAATATTCAGGGGCAGCTCTATTGTTTCTTGTTTTGAAGGAGGGAGATTTTCCAAAAACTTTTTGGGATCTCGAAATTCATATGATTGGATCTAATCATTTAAATATTGAATCTCCTTCTCAAATTTTTCAACAACTAACTCAAAGAAACCAGTTTTAGCTTTAGGAGGAAACTTTGGAGATCTCAAACATCGAAGCATGACAATGAAAAATACTTCATCAATTTCAATATCCGCTAACTATTCTCTAACTTCTTTTAAAACTTCACAAAGCACAGGGTTTGCCACATACCCTACCATTTTATTTTAATGCATGAATGGATCAGTAAGAACTGGAATCTTTGGATTGAGTTGGAGTTGCCAGGTGAATGTTTCAGCCTTCATATGTGTCTGACTGTTGTCCACCATCAGCAATCATATCTGAACTTGATTACATTTTACTGAGGAAACTAGATGTTCAGTTCATAAACTAGACCGGAGATTGACTGAAGCAGCATTCATCTACTTTCGCTAATGCAAAGCAAGAGAGTTTCTAAGGCTACATGGCTAACTTTAGGCTCCGTATGTAGTTTATAAAACAAATAAAACTAACAATAAAACCATTTTGTTTCCCGATGATGGTCACCACTATGTTATTTCCTAAATCTACCTCAGGCTGAAAAAGGCAGAGTTCAGAGTAACATCAAGCCACATTCAGTCTGGTAGCTAGCCCTACCAAAACAGGAGAGGGCTCTCTCCGGGTCAATCTCAGCAAAAATAATCAATAGGTCTTGAGATGACTTGAAATAAAAGCTAATTTTAGGCTAGGTGTATAAGTGAAGGAGTTTGATTGTGTTTTTGGGGTTTTTGTTGGATCAAAGGAAAAGGCAGTTTTGGGTGCAGGGATAAGGCCTAGTTTTTGCAGAGTTCTGATTGGGGCAAGGAAGGAAATTTTTTTGATGCTTTAGATTGAATGAATGGATGGATCAGACTGGTGAGGAGCTGAAGAGGGCAAGAGGGTCTCAAGATTCCTCCTCAAACAGATGAAAACATGGAAAATTAAACAAAATGAAGGCAGCGCAAAGCAAGCTAATGAATTCCACCTTTAAAACTGATTTGTTTAATTTAAGAAGAAAAGAGAAGGGAAAATTATTCACATAAACATCAGTGAACTTAAAATTACATAGAGAAAAACACCATCAAAACACAGAGCCACATGGATCCCGAAGAGTGCTGCAAACCCTGGTCTATTCCTTTGCCAAAAGTGCAGAGATGAAATGTACAATGAAGTGCCAAGCAATCCCAAGTGTCCAACCCTCTGCCAAAATCCACCCCCTAAACTATGACATTCATAAAATATATACATTTTCTCATCCTTGTACTAAGGGAATTGAGCTCAACCATTTTCTTAAAAATAGAATCAGTTACATTAAACTTGGCTCGAATTTCTGAAAATAGGTGTTGAATATGAACTTGTATCTCTTAAACCATAGCACCTGTTACAAAAATGAAAGCGGTTTTTGTAGATAAGGTGATTTTGGAGAAAAACCTCTCTCAAATTTGGAAAATTCATTTTCAGTTGCTCGAAATCTATTCCACAAAATCATCTCTAAAACAGAAAATCATTAAAATTTCAAATCTATGAAAATGAGCTGTAGAGATCTAGTCACATATCCCAATTCGTGACACCTGTGAATAAACTGAAAGAGGTTTTTGTTATATGGCTTGTGGTTAACAAAAAACTCCTTGGGTTTTGCAAAATTACTTTCCATTTGTTGTAAAATGGCTCGGTACTAAAATGACTAAAACAGTAAAAAATATGAAAATTTTGCTTTGTTTGAATGTAGGCTCCGAATATCACTATATATCTCCCACATAGTAGCACCTGTGCATAAACGGAAGGAGGTTTTTGTTATTTGGTATGTGATTAACAAAAACCTATTTCACTTTTGAAAAATTCCTTACCATTATTTCACAAAATTATTTTGTACTAAACTTGTCATTGTGTGCAGCAACTGACCTCAAAACATGCAAAAACAAGAATCACTCATTCATTTCGATCATATCTTCTAATCCGGGAGCTGGTTATGGGAGTGTGATATACCGTTGGAAATATTTTTCCAAGATTCTTCTGATGGACACACGTGTGACATGTTTTGTGCTGAACATCATGTGCAAAACATCTAACAAAACCAGACATAGTAAGAGCTCATGTTGATCTCTGGTGACAGGCTGCGAAGACTGGAACTAACAGAAGATTTTTTGCATAATTCATGGTAGGAATAAAGAGGACTCCAAACCCAAGACTAAGGAGGACTCTATACCCAATGAAATTTTGCAGCATGGGTGACATATGCTAGCAGCGATCTAACTAGGAAGCCCATGTAAAGGATGGCTCTACCATCATATCATGATTTTATAAGTCAGCGAGTGAAAATGGTTCAATAATCATAACATGATGGGGTCGACCCCATGAAAATATTTCATTACGGAGGCTATAATGCATAAGTGCAATGGAAATTGAATTCCCTAACCTATATACCAATTATGAACACAATACCTAACATGATGGGTCAATGGTCATGGAATCTAAGTGGTTAAAATAATCTCAAAATTGTCAAATGGTCCTGAAAAAAAACTATCCCAACACTTACAAGAAAAAGTTCATAAAGTCTTGGACACATTCCAAAAGTAAAAACAAAACTTTAGACAAGTGGGTTTTGAATTTTTTTTTAATTTTGGGCATAAATAGACCCTTTGAACTCACATTCGGTCATTTGTGCATTGGTGAATTTGAGAAAAAACTCTGGAGTAAAAAATTCCCAACTTAAATCCGAACCACTTTTGCGCTGAATCAACTCCAATTTTCCAGGTAATCCTCTTAATCATCTTAGTAATAATTTTTGTGATCAATTCAAGTAATTTTAAGTTAATTTCACCATAGGAATTAATTTTTTAGATTAACCGTCTGTGTACATGTGGGTTGAAAATATCCAAGCTGTGTATAGACGCGACTGTGTAAAAAAAAAACCCGCGTATGCACAAAGTAATTTTTCAAAATAAAAATCTAATTGATGAATTGTTGAATTGACTCAAGATGAGCATCATTTGTAGAGAGAGAGAGAATAGTGCAAGTGATAATGAGGTAATGGTGGACCAATTGTCCCTAGATATACTTCAAGAATGTGGATTTCTCAAATTTTTCAAAATGCCCAATATGAAAAAACTACCAAATTGTTGGAGATGCTTGTTAATTACTAGGACATGGAGGAAGATTTCTTCACGATTAATCAAATTCATTTGAGAATTGAGATCGAAGACATAGATTTCTTTACCGGGCTTTCTTGAAGAGGGGAGCTAGTGAATTTTTAGGGCAAGGCACGAGGAGGGTTGAATGTAAGTGATTATATCTAGCTATACTGTGCAGAGGATACTCAGAAGATTGGGACCCAGATCCCTATCAGAGATGTCCAAGGATTACATGTGAAAATCATTCTTTTCACCATTGTCTGAGTAGTTAGGTCAACCTCATTACACTGGGCCTCACGTGCAAGCATGAGTTTCGAAGTTTAATTCCTAACTAATTTATATGATTGGTGCATTGCACTGTTGACCAACTTGAAGAAACGATTGAATTCCATATGGGAAGGTAAAACTAAGAATTTCAGATATAGGACCATTCTATGTACATTATGCTTTGAGAGGATACATGGGTTTCAACACAAGGTGATATCGACTACCAGCAGCCCACAAGATCTACACATAGAATGATGAGTTGACCTGATGAAGAGAGTAGGGGGTAGCAAGGTCCCTAGGACTACTTGGGATAATGAGTTCTTCATGTGGTGGGGAGAACATGTGATCGCCATAGAGGATTCCCCCTATGCAGTTATGGACTTCAGGGGAGATCGAGATTTTCCATTACCACCTGGAGTTGCATGGGGAGAGATTGGTAAGATCGAATTTAAATGGATTTTTTTATTATTTGATTCTATGGATTTTCGATAAGAATATGAAAATGAAAAAAAAATGATAGCACAGAGTAATTATAAAGTTATTGATCATGTTACATATGTTGGACAAGTTAGACTTGAGGGTCTACTAAGGTATATGTGCCACTGAAGAGAGGCAAAGAATGTCACGGAAGACCCTAAGAGAGTCCTCCATGCCATACAAAGGAAGTTGGATGGTTTGACCCGCTAAATCCCTATGGCCGCAGTAGAGGAACTCCCTGAGGCTATTTAGAGACGTGTGATCAGTGTACCATGTGATTAGGTGTGACTATTCCACCATCTGGCTACTTCCATAGTATTCTTTTGTCATGCTTATCCAGGGCAGGGACCACAGTCATATACTTTTTAGGATGACAAGATGACTTTGATATTTTTTATGATTGACATGATCAGGCATAAGCCCTAATTTTCTAAGACATACTTGTCCAATTTTTCTATATTTTGAAAATATGACTTTGATATATACATACAGCTATTTTATTATGTGAATATCACATATATACAATGATTATTGATGATTTTTGATATTTAATGTGATGAATGAATGATATGCCAATCGATTGCTTGATTAGCTAATGAATCAACAAATGCATTTTATGATCATGGAATGTTAATGTGTGTAACATAATTAAATTATCTTTGCGACAAATGCGCTCTCAGAAATAAATGATATAAATATGGATCTCTAACATAATATATGTTATTCAACTGTGAAACCCCCAGTTGTGAGTCCAAGCACACTACTAACGAACCAATACCAAGAGAAATTTCCTCAGAATGTAGATTAATCACAGTATTATATTCTGCAACATTGTTCGAAGGAGGTCTAATACATACGCCCCTTGAGACTAACAACTAACCTGATGGATAGTAGATTACCCAAGCCGTGGAAGAAAATTTTTGGGTATGTTGACTAGCACCATCGGCAAAGCCAAAATGAATCATATCATCCATAGATACCTTCCAAGGTAGATCAAAAATATCAACATCACAACAGAATTGATAGACAAATATGCACAAAAAATACAATTTATAAAACCAAAGAAAATGCTAGGTAGATGCCTTGGCATACTACTTCTTAAGATAGAGCCCATTTCTAGGCTCCATCATCTCATTTCCATCAAAGTGAACCAAATCATAAGCTCCCTTCTTAAGGACTCTTTTCACAATGAAAGGGTCGTACAACATGGATTTAAATTTGCTTGCCCCCAAGGATTCCTTGTCTTAATCGTAGACCAAAACAAGGTCACCTTCAAAGAAAACCCTTGGTTTAGAAGCCTTATCATAGTGAACCTTAACTCTTTTCTTATGGGCCTCATTAATTGTAGCTGCATCTTGACGTTTCTCATCAAGAAATCCTAGATAAACAAGGTTTTCTTCGAGACTTGACGTGTTTGGAAGAAGCTCAACAACTAGCTTATGGGAAGGAATCTCACACTCAACACAAAATATTGATTCCATATTGTAAACTAGTTGGAAAAGAGTGAACTTGATTGCAGTTGTAACTAACATACGGTATGCCTAAAGGATAGGATACAACATGGCATTCCAATTATACCTAGCTTTATTGATTATCCTTTGGAGGATAGCCTTTAGGGATTTATTCATGGATTCAACCTACCCATTGGCCTGAGGATAATATGGAGACAAATGATCGTATTGGAAACCTAATTTAAGAGCCAATTCAGCCATCATGGAGTTTTTAAAATTACTGCCATGGTCAGTGACAATCTCTTGGGAATGCAAAAGTGAGAAATGACTTGGTTGAATAGAAACAAGGTTTTTGTTTCACCATCGTTCGAGAAAGTAGGCATAGTCTTGGCCTAATTAGTGAAGTAGTCCATTGCTACGATGATGTACTTGTTACCCTTTGTTGAAGGCATGTTAGAAATAGTAAAACCAATTCCCCACTTAGTGAATGGACCAACAGTGATAACATGAAAGAGAAGAGCTGAATGAGCACTCATATTCCGAGTATAAACTTGACAAGGATGACATTTTTTTATTGCCTCAAGACAATCTTCGAAATTCGAGGGCCAAAACTATCCAACATGCAAAATCTTTTGAGTTGTAGCAATCCCAGATAAATGACCTACACAAGCTCCATTGTTGCAATCATTCAGCAGAACCTCATCTTCTTTGAGAGTTAAGCAACGTCTAAGGATCTGTTAAACACACACATTGTGGAGGAGAAGGTAAACACACACATAGAAAGATTTGGAATGAGTTGCATTTCTATTACTCATAAATGTACATTTATATTACATTAATGTGATTCTTGGATTCTGCATTCCAAGGTCACTTGGACTCCTTTGTGACTTTTCAGCTTCCTCACCTACCCATAGAGGATTAGGTGTCTGAAATCCCCCCTTAATCCGAAGGGGTATGTGTGAGTCCAAGAAGAGAATTGTAATAAAAATATGCAAAGTATGCATGGCAGCACTTAGGCTGAATCAAATCTTTGAAATGTTGGTATAAAGAGGTGGTTTAAGGATGAACACAAACACTGGAATGCAACGCTTATTGCAGTTCCCGGAACTTTTCTAAATCTGCCAAGAAGCTGAGGGCTTTTGTTACAGGAAGTGTCCCTCGTATTTTGAAGAGGGAGACCTTCAACCTAGAAGAAGGGAATTCTACAACCTGTGATGGTTTAAGGATGACCACCAACTCTGGAATGCTTAATGCATTTCTCAGAACTCAACCAAAACTAACAAGAAGTTGAAGTCTTCTGCTAGAGGAAGTGTTCTGAAAGAGGAAGAATATCAACCTCACATAGATGGTTTAAGGCTGTCCACCAACCAAAGGCATGCTCATGGGCATCCATGTCTCTGGCTACAACTCTGAATCTGGAATGACAATTTGTGGCTCAAGCTCTCTTGAAGTGTTGTGTCTCTGGCTACAACTCTGAATATGGAATGAGAGATTGTGGCTCAGGCTCTCTTGATGTGGCATCGAAGCTTGTAGATGACCACCATTTCCCCCCTTGTCAGGTACAAGGTGAGATTATGGCGAAAACTCAACTGCAAGATTGTTCAATATTCTAGAACAAGTTCTGACATGTGACTTAAACATCTTCTTGGCTGTTGATACCCATTTCCAAGAAGCAATCCATCCAAGATGAATCTTTATTCTTGCAGGAGGCTTGTTTCTGAAGCATCTGTGTGAAGAATGGGTGTGCCGACCACAGTGCTTCCATGGGTGAATATCAAAACAATGACCTTTCATATAGCCAATGTGATCATAGTGTTGGCATTTTGCAATTTGTTGGTGTTGTTGTTGTGGAAGAGGAGCAGGATCTGGAACAGCTGAAGGTGAACTGTCATGAAGAAATCCAACACTATGAAATTTGATGGGCTTGGAGTAGTCCAGAATATGAAATTACAACTCCTTTTCATATCCAAGACTAATTTTGTGCTTGTTGTGGACAAGCTCTTCCCAAAGTTTGACGATGGTCTTGGGAGGTGCAGGCTGGGTGTTTGCTTCCGCATTCAAATCTGCTCCTTAAATGGGTATTGAATGTGGATCAATATAAACTTTATATTCTTGCTATTTATGGGATTGCCTCTCAATTTTTTGAATAGAAACAGGTTTATAATGATGACTCCATTGTTGTAATTCTTCTTGCTGAAGCTGAGACTCCAACTGCAAAAATTAAATCTTTTCCTGTGCATTTTGCAGACATATTTGGATGTCAACAAGAGTGGTTTTGTTGATTTTGATAGTGTCACCAGTAGCATATTTTATCAAAGTTTCCAGGGACTAATACTTCATAAACTATGGCCATTTTACAAAAAACTCAAGCTAAAGAAATGAAGGGTGTCAGATTCAACCGATAATGCACCCATTTACAATGTAGACAAATTGCAAATATTCATTAGTTTGGATTGATATTCAAAATCATTGTACTATTGATTTAGTCAACAACATCAAACTAAAATGTTGAATATAACACCTCCAGACCAATAAAAAGTGTCAACTATACCTCTGATATTGCGAGAAGAGATAATGATAATATCATTACTTACTATGCAACATTTTGTAATGCTAGAAAATATAACATGTCCGTGGTGAGGGGTTGAAAATGTTACATTCCAATAACTTTGTTCATGTCAATGATCTCCATCTCAGACTTCTGAATCAATGTAGACACTGATACTCTCATATTTCTTAGTTATGGCCTCATCCTTTCAATGAAATTCCTTATCTCTAACAGTCGTGTTTACATTTTCCCTCATATATCCAAAAACATGACCAATTTCAGCAGCTCTAGTTTCAATCGTATACTTTCAAGAAGAAGGTAATTAAAAAGTCTCAACGCACTTGAATCATCTACCCCTTGATGCAAATTACCATGCTCAAGGGAGCTATGGGCATCGGGGAGTCGAAGGGACGGAGGGACAGGCGACGGTAGAGGTGGGAGAGGCTGCAGTGGAGGGGGAGAGGCATAGGAGAGAAGCGGGGGAGTGGGGCTACAGGGATGGGTGATGGGCCAGGCAGTATGAAAGTGGTATCAATATATTACAGGTGGTATAAGTGGGGTCAAGCGTCGAGGCCAAGAAGCAACGGGAGAGACTATAGCCACGTGAGCACTGTAGCGAAGAAGAGACTGTAAGAGCGGATATGCTACAGTGTAGGAGTGGATTCTGCGAGTGGTATAGGAGTGGACATGGGAAAAATTTTGGGAATAGTGAAAGTATTACAGGGGAGCCACACATTAGTGTGTGGAGTATTACTCACAACCTTCAACGCTCAATTGCCAATTCTAGCTCCCTCAACAACTTCATTAGTTTGAGAGTTTAAACTCTTATTTTTAAATTCGAAGGTCTTCCGCGGGTTACTTTGGAAAAACATCCTCATGAAGGATGGATTAGTCATTGCAGCAATTGGACTCCTGACGTCGGTGTTGATTTCATCAACCTTCCAGACCTGGAACTTGACCCGAACCCATTGCCGGCTTCATAAACTCGAACTGCAGTCACCGAATACCGCCAGCCCAACCCACCGAAAGATTAACAGGAAGTGAAAGATGAGCAGCAAGGTTTTGGAGCCCTCACATAGATAGCTAAGCAGGAGTTGAACACAGGACCTACCAGGATCTCGGCTTCAGCGACCACCTCAACTCCCAGATGGAGAGGGAATTTTGATTATGTAGAATGGGATTTTGCGAATAACAGTGGCAATAATGGGGTGTTATTCATCGCGAACCTGCAACAACAGTCACGCCATACAACAACGCACTCCATTCTCAATTCAACACATACCATTCAAAAAAATTTGAATGCAGAGCCTACGTGTTCTATGTACCTCCAATCAAATGGTTTGATGCCCAGAAACAATGGCAGGGCCAAACAATAAGACGACAATTTCCAGGGATAAATAGGAAAACCATTTACAAACTACAAGATGGACGATGAAGCTTCTCATAAAATACACAGGAAAGCTCTATAAATAAACATATACAAATCAACAAGACCTCCGGAATATTAAAGAAAACGCGAAAAATATACAAAACTACAGGTTTTTCATAACCCAATAAGGCTTTAACACAGATTACTATAATTAACTAGTTAAAAGGACGCAAGCGCCAACTCGAAGAGTACCTATCGAATGCCACAATACAGATACCTTCACCTTGTAAACGGAAATGACTAGATTTCTGACAAGGGCCAAATTAATGGAGCATTATATCACTCAGGTTTGGCAAAACTTACAGTGATGCAGGTTTGTCTGGTGCAAAATTTCGGTATAGGTGTTGGATGGAGAAAGGGCAGACTCGCTGATTGGGGAATGAATGCTAAGTATGAGAGACTGCACACTTTTCACTATTTTGAGAATGTAGAGAGCGTAGAGACTAGGCAAGAGACAATTCTGCACAATGGTAGAGAAACACCCAAAATCACTGCACATTCAAATTTCCGCAAGGCAGGAAGGAACCTGCTCTTATACCATGTTAAACACGCACATGGTGGAGGAGAAGGTAAACACACACATAGAAAGATAAGCATGAGTTGCATTTCTATTACTCATAGATGTACATTTATATTACATTAATGTGACTCTTGGATTCCGCATTCGAAGGTCACTTGGACTCCTTTGTGACTGTTCGGCTTTTCCACCTACCCATAGAGGATTAGATGTCTAATAGGATCTAATCGATCTCAAAATTATACAAAGTGTCACCGATGATAAGATAAAAATTTTCCAGGTGACGCAATTTTCTATGCCCTTCCTTAAAAAAATTGAGGGGAAACTTCGAATTGTAGAGATAAAAAATAATATCACAATGTCAAGAATCTTGTGAAGAAATGAGGAAACGATCTTGATCAAGTAATGACTCCTCACAAATAATCTCTTCTCCACAAGGAAACCAAGAGATCAACTCCACAAATACCAACGATTTCTTGGATTTAGCAGACAGGAATTCAAGATCGAATTCTTGTATAATGAAAATGCATCTATTGTATTTTCCCACGATCACTCGCCTACTGAGGAAAAATTGAAACAGATTGAGAGCTATAAAAGCATGAGTTTTTCGAAGGAGAATGTAATGCATAAGTCACTGGATAGCATGGATGACTACCAAAGCTAACTTCTGAATGGGAGAATATCGCAATTCAGGACCTACCAAGCCTCGACTTAGATAATAAATAGTATGCTCATAAAGAGTATCATCCTCCTGAACCAGAACCATACCTATAGTAGATTTTTCCGCGACGAGATACAAAATGAATTCTCTACTATAATCAGGTGGACTCAATAAAGGAGTAGAGGTCAATTCCTTTTTCAAAGAATCGAACAAGCATTGAGAAAATTCATCCCATAGGAGTGGAATTCCCTTATTCAACAATCTCATTAACCCTTTTGTAACATCAGCATAGTTAACGATGAACCTCCTCAAGAAATTGGATTTTCGTTGAAGACTTTGAAGGTGGGGAAGTAAACTCAAGTATTTCCTCAACCTTGAATGGATCTACCCAAATCCCTTCAATAGACACTATGAGTCCCAACAACCGACTGGATGTGATGACGAAAACACACTTATTCAGATTCAACTGTATTTTGTAATGACGACATCTTTCAAAAATTTGTCAAATATGAGAAGGATGATCAATTTGCTTTCGATAACAAGTATCTAAATCATAAAAATAGGCTTAGATGATATACTTTATATCATGGAAATCATAGGAAATTGCCCGCTGGAAAGTAGCTCTAGCATTTTTAAGACCAAAATGCATCTTCTCATATGAAAACGTACGCCAAGGGAAAATAAAATCTGTCTTGTGCTAATCTTTAGGATAGATAGTAATCTAATTATATCTCGAGAAACAGTCCATGAAGGAGAAAATCTCATTCCCCGCACACTCATCAATAATATGATCAATAAATGGTGTGGGGTAATTATATTTTGAATGTGCCTTATTCATATCTCTAAAGTCAATGCAGACACAGATCGTTGGTTGTTTCTTTTCCATAGGCACTAGATTAAAAACCCACTCAGTCAAAGGAATAGGGTATATAAAACCTTCCTTAAGCACCTTCTCAACCTCATCCTTGATAGTTGTCTCTTTCCTACAGTTGAATGGATGAAGGTTATACCGCATATGCTTAAAATTCTTGTAAATATTGATCTCATGCTCAGCAATAGATGGATCAATTCGAGAGATTTCTTCATAGTACCAAGCGAACACATCACAAAACTCTTTAAATAGATCGGTATAAATTTGAATCTCTTTAGGGGAACATTCCGCTTTGACGAAAAAAATCTCTATAAAATTGGGATTCTTGGAAATGTTAACCAGGATTGTCTCTAAAATTAAAATCATGTTCCCTTCAAAAAAATTATTTGTTAGAGCCAAAGGGTTTAGGATTGGATGAAAAACACCAGTAGACATAAGGCTAGATAATCTTGAATCAACCTCTCGCAAATCAGGTAGAAAATATGACCAATGATGCAAATCATCCCACGATATTTCCACACCAATCATTGCCTCACGCATTTCCTCCTCAAATAGTAGAACAATATTGAGGAAGTCCTGAGGAGAAGATGATTTAAGTGTCCAAGCTGGAGCCACATCTCCATCCAAATCCTCCAGTGAAAGACAAACTAGATTGGAATCTACAAAGTCAAAAATAGACTAAAAATCAATCTCCACTGTAGGGAATGTCATTCCACCCACTTGACCTTCCTCTAATATGGTGGTAGGAGACGGTAAGGTCTAAGGGTCTGAAAAATTAAGAGTTCAGAAGAAATATCTTCGAGTAGGAGCCAGTGAGGATGAAATAGAACTGATATGAACAGAAAGAGGCGGAAGATAAAAGGTACCCATCAATGAGGTATTCATTCTAACTCTTATATTCTCTAAAGGTTTATTGGCATCATTCATCAAGGGAATAGTAGATTCAGATGATGCATTAGGATCTGTCGGAGAATAGTCCATCTGATTGATAGTACCAATCCTCCCATCATGGGGAAAACATAGGATGCAAAATAATGATGAAGCAATGGCATTCATCTCATAAATCCAATTCCACCCCAATAGAAGGTTGTAGTCCAAATTGGCATCAACTATCTCGAATTCAATATTGATAACTTTACCCCCAACACAGATGGGAAAAGCCAGAATAATTCCATGTGGCCTGTAATAATGACCATCAAATGCAGTGAGGAGAGTAGGTGAAGGAACGATTTGAGGAGATTCAATTCTTTCCAACATGAGATAGACATGACACATGTGGAAGCACCCTCATCTACTACCATTCGAAAAATATTGATTTTCTGATACGTATATTTGATCTGAAAAGGCATGTGATGACGAAGACTCTTCCGAAGATTTTACATATCGAATGTGATCATAAAAGAGTTCTTTGGATCTTTCACCCTAATCGTAGTGAGTAGCGCACTCCTTTGTGATGGGTAGGACGGGAGTACCTCCAACACAGACATAGTACAAGGAATCTGAGCAAGATTTTATATAATGGAGTAGTTCTGGGAAGCCTTGGCATTAGGGTTGACTGTCAAACATTTAGCAGAACCTTTTGGCATGCAAGGTATAGGATCAACTGTGAGCCTCTCAATATGGAGTTGCTTGGAAGTAGTAGGAGTGGCCTTAGCCTTCAAAGACTTAGATTCACCATAATCATGTGATCTCGTGGTGACATCAATGTGAGCACTCACCACATATACATTGAAATAATTTTCCGCTTCTTAGTTTCCCCCTATGGGACTCCAGTATTTGTGTTTGTGCCATCAAGCATTTATTTCCCTTAAGGAAAAAGGGTTAGTCATGAAAGACTTGGAGCTAGAGGAACCCTGTTGAGCTAACAAGCGTTGATCATCCTAAAACTTAGGGCAGAGATGAGTGAGATGGAAACATGACTTTCTTCTTTGACTCTCTCTTACCCTCTCCAACGTTATCATTGGGTTTGTTTGCATTACCCTTCCTATCCTTATCTTTGTTATTGTTATTATTTCCCTTATTATTCCCATCGGATTGTTGATTTCCTTTGGGGTTAGGGTATTGAAAAACATTAATTGTTAAGGGCTGGGAAGGAGTAGACATTGACAACGTAACCTGAATATAAGGAGCAAAGGGTAGAGACAACTTCTGCAATTGATTCAAAAGCCTAGTCGTGCTACTATCGATTGAACCGACAAGGCCGTCATCATGAGGCCCTAGATTTGGTTTGGCTAAATCTATTTTGGAATGAGGATAATTATGCAAGGTCTTATTAAGGATCCCAGACTAAGAATAGATCAACTCCAAATGTTGGGCTTTAAAGATAGCTTGCTCATCAGTGAATACCCCAGAAATAGATACATCCTTCGATATTTCTTGCTATAAATATTTGAGAAACCATTTGAGAAGGAATTCCTTTGGAATATATGCTTTAATGAGCCCCTTCCTTCTCCTCCTTTCCTGAATATGGTCAGAAATGATCGTTTCCATTAGGGGAATTTTGAGGTCTAAAATGGGCCTCCTAAGAAAAACATACACCCAAAATATAATTTATAAGAACCAATAGGATTCAAGATGATGATGTCAACCATGGGGTATGATTCACCATTTTTCAAGTAAAAGGGTAAAAATATTAAAAAATATTAAAATAATAAAACTACTTTTTCAACTCGTATTTTCAACTTATCTCCCAATTTTTTTACTCAAATTTTGAGAGGGAGTACTTTTTGGATGCAAAATTTAATTCCTCATCCAAGGAGTACCCATGTTGCATACTTTCCATGGAACCTGCTATGTGAAAAATGAGAAATATATGAAAAAACGTGGTTGCAATCACGTTTTTCATGTATCTCTCATTTTTCACATAGCAGGGTCTATCTAAAGTATGCAATATGGGTACTCCTTCAATGAGGAATTAAATTTTGCATCCAATGAGTACTCCCACTCAAAATTTGAGTAAAAACTTTGGGAGATAAGTTGAAAATACAAGTTGAAAAAGTAGTTTTTTCTTTTTTTCCCTCTAAAATTTGATGATGTAATCAAATATTATTTTATTATTTCCACTATTATTTTAGAATTTCGTTAGGAGGCCCATTTTAGACCTCAAAATTCCCCTAATACTCAGTCTGAGCATCATAACGAACATGGAACTAAAAATGGTTCAAAAACATGGTAGCCAACTCACCAAACGAAGAAAAAGTGCTCCGAGTAAGCTCAATGTACCATTTAGCAGCATTTCTAGTTAGGGTGTACTGAAATAACCACAACCTAATTGAATCATCAATTGGGAAGTCTGATGAATACAATAAATGGAAAGTGGTAATAGGGTTAGTTGGATCCTGACCATTCTTCCCTTCAAATTTCAGAATATCTGATGGAAGTTTAGTAGGTATCGAAGGCCAACCCATGCTATACCAAATATGATCATGACTCAAATTTTATAGATCTAGAAAATTTAGGGTTGTCAAGAATGTTAAGCATGGAGTAGCCTGATAATTCCATCCACCAATGGAAGTATTCCGAACATTTTGAAAAGAATAACCTGGATTTGCTGAGGCACCCATTTTCCATGGATTTTTCGTAGAAAAATATAAACCATAAGAAAAACCTTGTGGCCCAGAAGAATTTGAATTAGGATCCCCTCCCACCATAGGGTTACCATAAACGGGGATATTCCCCCCAATGGAATTATTAAATGAAGATCAAACCCCTTGGTAAGGGTTCCATGCATTAGGGAACAGAGAGAAACCCTGAGAAACACCTATGGAGGAGAAAGGAACATTCCCCTACAGACCATACATAAACTGATTCCCAGTTCCCAACCTAGTGAAATCAGGGTTCCAGCCTTGAAAAGCATTAGATATTTGACCTCCTAAAAAAGGATCAAAACCTTTTCCTTGAGCACAGAAAGAAAAATAACTTAAGGAAGGGTTCGAATGAGAGATATGACCACTTCCGAAGGGGAAAACCTAAAAGAAGTTAACCCAATAGCCATAGAAGACATGGGTGTTGAGACAACAAATGTAGCAATGAGAGAGACTGGAAGAATTGCACTAGAAGGCATCCAAAATGAAAAGGGACCAGTATGGGAAGCAAAATCTTGGGTGCCTCCACTCATAGAGGTAATGGAGGTAGAGCCCAAGATTTCAGTACTGGGAGTGATGGTTGAAATAGCAATGGTACCTAAATGCTTCTACCCAAAGAGGAGTATGCACACTAAAAGTACTCATAGCTAAAGTTTTGTTCCACGTTGTGGTCATCGAAACAAAATAAGGACAAATATGAGGGCTAGTCGGTCTCTGAGATGGAGGCCTAACATACAAGAGAACGTCCGAAAAACTAACAAGGAGAGGAGAAGAAGTAATGGGAGGTTTAGGAATCTCTTCAAACTCAATTTCTTCTACTAGAAAAATCACTCGAGAAAGGAGTGGGGTACTCCTCTCTAAATTATGAGTAGCAATATTACTACCCTCATAAATAATAGCCCCAAGCAGAGGATCACTCTCCGATGCATTTGCAACTACTGGTTGAAAATCACCAGTATAATTTCTCCTACACCGTCTTGAAGAAGGCTCGTCACTCGCAGGATAAATCCCAAGAAGCCTCCTCGATTGACAAACCAATCAGTAAGCCATTTTTAATAATTATGAGTGTTATATAGACTCAAAAAATTACAAAGCTATGGAAATCTAGGAGAAAAGAGCACACTCTACAAAAATTTCCCTAAGATTCAGCAATCAAGAAGCTCTAAGATGTTTTCACTCAGGGGTATTATGACCAGATACCAAAATACAAGAAATAAAAAATAAGGACCTTCTGAATATAGTTTGGGGTAGTTATGCCCTAATCCTACTAGCAAAAGTAACAAAAATAGTTATGTTGAACTCCTAATTGAAGCCTTTGTCGGCGCAAGTATCCCAACTTCACAAGAGCACCCTCCAAAAGTACTAATGAGAGAGATGCAACGTCTACCTCAGGTACCATGGGTATTCCCCCCCACATTCACCTATGTGATACCTAGGAATAGCAACTGTGGACACTAGTTTGCATCGGCAGGATCCAACAAATAGGATAGGGGGTATCTCTCTTATCTATGTTCACCTGCCCTTGCGCTTGACTCTCTGGAAGAGAGCTTTCCCACTCCAGTTAACGAGGTTGGATTTTGCTCATTAATGAACTTCTATGTTTGAATTTTGAGTGGGATTGGAGAGTTAACTCTTCACTAAACTATTGCAAGGCCCTATTGAGCTAGACTAGTTGGTGTATATTAATGACAACTCAAAAGTTCTAGTTCATCTTAAATTATGCACTTGGTTTTAATGTATGTTATTTTTAAGTTAGGGATAAATGGATAATGCAACTTGTGATGTTTTGACGCAAAAGAGAAATCAATAGAAACCGAATACATGCATATGTAACTTTTTCTTCGATGAAAGAGATTTCTAGTCAGGTTATATGAAGCAACTAATAAGAGAAAAAAAATTCTTTTCTTTTCAAGATCACGCTCAAACACTCAAAAACTATCAAAAGACTAAATATTCTTCAAAAGTGTTTCCCAACTTCGCGATTTCACCCAAGAGATTTCACATTAGTGAAATTTTGAGGTCTAAAATGGGCCTCCTAAGAAAAATGTACAACCAAAATAAACTTTATAACAACTAATAGGATTGAAGATAATGATGTTAACAATGGGGGATGATTCACCATTTTTAGGGTAAAAAAGTAAAAAGATTAAAAAATAATAAAATAACAAAACTATTTTTTCAACTTGTATTTTCAACTTATCTCCCTAAGATTTTACTCAAATTTTGAGCGGGAGTACTCGTTGGATGAAAAATTTAATTCCTCATCCAAGGAGTACCTATGTTTCATACTTTTGATGGACCCTTCTACATGAAAAATGAGAAATACATGAAAAAACATGATTGCAATCATATTTTTCATGTATGACTCATTTTTCATGTAGACGGGTCCATCAAAAGTATGCAACATGGGTACTCCTTGGATAAGGAATAAAATTATGCATCCAACGAGTGTTCCCACTCAAAAAATGAGTAAACCCATAGGGATATAAGCTGAAACTGCGAGTTGACAAAGTATTTTTTTTCCCTTTAAATTTTAATGATGTAATCTAATATTATTTTAATATTTCCACTATTATTTTATGATTTCCTTAGGAGGCCTATTTTAGACCTCAAAATTTCCCTAATGAATTCCTTAAGCCAACCATGCACTTTCATGATGGGACTTAACAATTGGAATGAAGTAACTAACTCAAGCAAATGATTTGAGCATCAATATAAAACTCTAGCAATCCAATAAACTTCAAAAAACCAAGAAGACAACTGCAAGATTTTCCTAAGAAAATATCATCTCAAGAAACCAAGAAAACCAAGAAATCCAATAAGACAAAAACCAAAAAGTGAAGTAATGACAAGGCCAAGCATAATCAAACCGACACAAAATTATTGTTTTGAAATGTTAGAATAACCAAGAACCTCAGAAGAAGTCTTGGTGCACAAGCCAAACCTAAAACTTCACCAAGAAAGGTAAACCCTAGGTTGAGTAGGTTTTCAAGAAAGAAAGAGATAAATTGATACACAACAGGCAAAAACACTATCCAGACACATCAAAGGTTCTACAATAGTGGCCAAGAATAGGAAAAAAGACCTTACAAGACTCCAAAAATAATTTTTTCATTTAAAACTGACCATACGCAGATTGGTAGTGTACAACCAGCGTGCATACGTGACTGTGTCTAAGGAAACCCACGTATACGCGTGTTTCTTTTGACCAAAATGAGTACATACACAACTTTGTGCACTAGAAGTTGCATATAAAATAGGAAACAAAGAAAAAATAAAAAATCCAAGCCTGATCCAAAAGATTAGGAATTTTTCCTGGATGGATAAAGAAACAATAAGATTGGGAAAGTGATCAGACCAATCAGGGAACCCAAATCCAAAGAAAACAACCCAAACTAGGGATTACACGGATGTAATCCCTAGTGGAGTTGCCAATTCTGTTACAGGAGAAACTACCCTAGGTTCTAGGTTGAGGACCCCAACAGAGCGGAAGGCATACAACAGCAAGAAGAAATCAAACTATTGTTCCTAATGCTTAAACTAGTAAACTTGGGAGAGATGACCTTACCCATATGTCCTACATTTGAGGTCGTTCCTACAGGGTTCACACCCTCTGCTTCTCCACCTACAACTCACTCAAAAAAAATCACATAGCCTATTTATAAATCATGTATATCCTAGATGTCAGTGGTTAGATCATACAAGATTATAGAAAATAACATGAAATAAACTATTACAAGATCATTAACATGTATAAAAAAAATTAAATATCACGACATCAGGAACATGACAGAGCTTCTTTATTGATGTAGGTAAAAGATGTGGAGAAATGCCACCTAAAATCAGCCACAACTCCAAGCAAAACTGTACTCTGGATCCGTCCAGCCCAAGCCTCAACAATATTCTTCCATAAAGGTACACAAGCATATCACATAAAGGAGGTGAACATCTCAAAGAAGGAAACAAGGGTTTCCTAAACCTAGGAAGTGTAAGAGGCACGTAGATAATCAAACTTGATCTGCGCTAAGCATGCTCTAATATCAATACCTATCTATCTCCTCCCTTTAGGTATTCCCATGAGGTGTATTTATACTTCCTCAAAACAATTATTTCAGTTGGGAAACAACTTTGCCACGGGTTCTTGTAGGTGGGCTTCCTGTGTAACTTGTAAACCCCACCCAAATAATAGGAAGTTTTATATATTTTTAATATTTTAAATTATATACGTGGGTCAGAAATGGTTGGACCTGCGACTGTATGCGTTTTTGATAAGGCAGAGTCGCGTATGGAATTCAAAATATTTTTTTTAAGAAAAGGACCAAGTTTGAATGGAACGGGTTTCCCAAGGCCAATACATAGATCATCAAGTATATAGATGTGATAAATGATGTTATAACACAACCCTCCCACATTTACCCAAATCTAAAAACTCACTAAGGTAACACTAGCATATTTGGCCCAATTTCCAACAGCCAAAATGTCACTATTGCAACACATAAGCGTCCCAAGAACAACATTATACATGACACGTGTCTTTATTTAGCCAATATTAAAATCGTGTTGTTTATTATCACTATTTCGACTTCATGTGGAGACGTCGGTATTACGACACCGATGCCTTCCCAGAATGTGTCACAATACTGACAACTTGTCATCACATGTATGACTCTATTAGTTTTCTAGTGATGGAAAAAACTGTCGGAAGTTCCACGACAGTCGTCACTATTTCGACAACTGGCATAAAATTGTTGCGATGGTTGGGCCATATCAACAACGGAAACAATCGTCGGTAGTTCGACCTTATCTGTCGCTAGTCTAACACTAGTGTTAGCGACATTTGGGGCATACCATTGGAATTTCGATGGAAACAACTGTCGATAGTGACACCTTATCCATCGCTCGTCTGACAATAGTATTAGCGACATTTGGGGCATATCGTTGGAATTGCAACAAAAAAAACCGTTGGACTTACGACAGAAACAACTGTCGGAATTGCGACGCTCCTCCTAGAATTATTTTTTGGGGTAGAATTAACCCTAAGATGATCATCCACTTTAAGAAGGAACTCAAATTTGGCATATGGCATGATAGTAGTAGTTGATAAAGGAGAAAGGAAGATATATGACCTCCCAAGCGAGCTATGATGCAAGACAACTGTCTCAGCTGTCTTGCATCTAAGCCTAGCTCGCTTGGGAGGTCGTCGATCTTCGTTTCCAATTTATCAACTATTGGCATCATGCAAGAAGCGAAAGTTGAGTTCCTTCCTGTTGTAACTCCTAGAGACAACCTTGACTTGCAAAATACCAGTGCCTAGGACATCTTAAAATCAGAGGTTAAATGTGGGCAATTGTATAAATGCCTCTAACAAAATATGGGTCAAGGGAATAATGGTTTTGGTGGTTCAAGAATAGAGAAGACCATTTGAGCCTGATTTGTTTTAATTCCCCAAATGGTGAGAGGGCTCAAGGGGCTGTGAGGCTGATGGCTTTTAGTTGGGGCAAGTATAAAACAATGAGCAGAAGCCTTAAAATGTAAAGAGGCAGTGAGGAAGAACATAGAATGAACCCACAAGAGACATGCTTAAGAGATTTAAGAATATGTCCCCTAGTGACCTCGGAGGAAGCAAATATGAATGAGATATGGGCAACAACAGAGGTTCGTAGAGCGTAAATTAAGGGAGTACAACAAGCTTAATACATGAGCGTTAACACCTGAGCATTATGCAAACACGAATTCATGAATAAAATTGCAGACTACCAACAGCTACATTACACGGACCTTTAAAGGACCATAGTATGACATATGATTATACATAAAAATAGATTACTGATAACAGAGGAAAACGAATACATACTACTCATTGCTCCATCTGATATCCAAATAACAAAACTTTATTACATTAAGTTCAAACAACTCTCCCAAATATGTATCTCAAAGCACAGGAAGCACAATCATACAAAACTACAACAAAATTCTTCCAAAATTCCATAACGCTACTTTCATCTTAGAACTTACTATATATAGATTTTCCCTGGAGGGTCTACGGTACTTGATCATTTATGATCGACCCATATCTATGAAATCAAAGCATGCTACCTAAAGTGTAGAGCGTACGTTGAGGAATTACTTATGTAATGAGAGAGTTAAAATAGGAATGGGGTGAAATTGAGATTTCACTAGCAAAATCATCAAAATCAAACCAAAAAATGGAAGGACATAGTCACCCATTGAGGCTAATAATGGGAGCCTTCAAGACGGCATAGTGAGGAGCAATCGTAGGTGTACAAGCTGACTGTAATTTTATGATAACATCTATTTCCTGCAGACCTCCACTCCCTTAGTCTGGTGATTTCCATTTAATCCATTATGAAGAGGTCATTCGTACTAAGTGCACCTGGTTCTTTAGCAGAGATCTCCTGAGCAGACCACATAAGCCACAACTGTATGTTCTTCTTCAAAAGCCCATGCGGTGTCTTGAATTGCAAAAATGGGAACTAGATTTTAGAGGGGTTCTCAAGTGGTAAGCGGTATCAGAGAAGGGGGGTGTGAAATGATGAGAGGATGACAGATGGAGGAGTGGGCAGTAACGGATATCGCCCATTTCAGATCCCCCCCCCTCTCATGATAAAGTTCTAATGTTGCGGGGAGGTCGGAATAAGATAAGGGTTGTCGGATGTATGGAAGAGGAGTGGAGAAGGAGGAAAGGTGGAGGGCGATTAGAGGTGGAATGACGTAGCACACGAGTGGGACCTGACTCGACCTTTTCTGTCTTTTGATACCCATGTCCTCTTGCCATGATTAACCCTTTCAAAAAAAAATAGTGTCAAAATTCACATACCTGGACCTGAAAAATGTTTAAATTTTATTCTGGAGCCATATCACATCTGCAACTGCATCGCATTTCACAAGTTTTACAATTTGTGATATAAGGAAGGAAATTGGTGATGCCATGTGAAGTGGGAGGTGAAAAAGGTGGGAACGACCGCATCACAAATCACAAACTTTAAGTTTTAGTTATAAGCAGCGGGGGTTTAAAATCTAAAACTTGTGAACTATGGGTAGAGAAGGGTGACGTGGGGGAAGGTGGGACCAGCCCGCTACCCGCAGATCGCAAAACCTTAGGTTTAACTGTAAGCAGAGGTGTTAAACACTAAAATGAGCGAAGTGTGAAGTGCAGGGGAGAAGGTAAGTGATGTAGCACAGAGGTGGGACCATGGCTGCAAGTCGTAAATCGCAAGTTTTATAATGTGCACAGTGGGGGTTAAGTTTTATTTGTTGTGAAGTGAGGGGGAGAAGCAATGATATAGTGGCGAAAAAGGTAAAGTAGAGAAGTGAAGCGGAAAGGCGGAAAGGTAAGGTTTTAGTGGTTTTAAAGGGAAATGGAATGAAAGGAAGTGTGGCGAGTGATTGGGTCCCACCTCCATCACGCATCGCACTTCATCATTTTTGACTTTTACCCTTTGCGCCTATCTTGCAACATTTGCGATCTGCGATTTGTGATTTCAATCTCAGCCATTGATCATTGTTTAGATCTAACGGTCCTCACCGCTCCCTTGCTATGGTTTTTTGACCTTGTCTCTTTGGTTGTGCTTGATCCTTTCTTATTTTTTCATGGAATACTTGCCTCGTTCATTGTTTTTCCCACCTTCACGACTTGACTTGCATGCATGCATGACTCGACCTGAATGTATTCAAGGCTCTTCCACTTGCTATTGTTTCGCTCTAACTGCTTCTCTACCTCTTCCATATTATTTCCTTACAGGGAATGCTTTTCCATGTCATGTGCAGTCATAGGCTAACATTGGCTCCATCTGAGGACAATGTGTTGCTTTGAGTGCGTTGAGAACCTGCAGACCTAAACGACTGTGCTTTGTTGGGCTCATGGGGTCACAAATACATGCTGATTAGACAAAGTTTTATACCAACAGTCAAGTGGACACAAGAATGGAAGATGAAATGGAGAGGAATGTAAACAGAATGGAGTATAGATAGTGGAATGATATATATAATGAGATGGATTAGCTCTCGTTAGTGATGAAAATAGAACTTGAGGAACTGCACATTGACGGACGCCTCAAGTATATCTCCTTCTAAGTTCTCCAGGGAAAAAGTATTGTTACCTTTGACTTATGCCACCCTGAAAGGACCAAACCAGAGGGGGTCGAAATTACCATGTTTTCCTTTGTCCACTCTCCTAACATCCCATCGCAGCACCAAATCCCCTACCCGGATTTCTCTATCTTTGGCTCTTTGGTCAAATAAGCCTTTCATTTTTTCTTGATATTCTGCCAATCTGAGGCTTACCCGCTCCCGTGTTTCATTCAAATCCACCAACTGATTCATTCTTTGGATAAGGTCGTTTGGCTCCTCTTTATTTTCTTGTAAGAATCGAGCCACAGGAAATGCAAGCTTAATAGGGAAAACTGCGGCTCTTCCATACACCAATTCATAAGGGGACTTTCCTGTGGATCTTTTCGTGGTGATGCGATTTTCCCATAGTGAAAACTTGAGCTGGGAATCCCAGTTATTTTGATTTTCATTGATGTTATTCTTCAAGATCCTCGCTAGTGTCTTGTTAGATGATTCTACCAACCCGTTCCGTTGTGGGTAGTACGTAGTGGAGTGGCCCAACAGGATGTTCTAACGTTGACAGAAATAAAAAAAATTAGCCGATTTGAAATCCTGGGCATTATCTGTAATGATTTTAGTTGGGCATCCAAACCTAGCTATTATATTCTCCTCCAGGAACTTGATCACCACCGAATTATGTAGCATTTCTTGTGAGCACGACCTCTACCCACTTGTTGAAGTAATCTGTGGTAGTGAGGATCCATCGGTGCTGATTGCTAGAGGCAGGGTGAATCTCTACTATGAATTCAATCACCCATTGTTTAAAAGGTTTCTCAACATGTAATAGAATTCATTGGAGAGGTGCATACCTTTTTTTTCAGCGAACGCCTGACACTTCTCATAGGCCCGGACACAGGCATGTACATCGCCAAACCACTTAGGCCAAAATAACCATGCCTTTAGGATCTTGTGTGAAGTGGACTACCAACTATAATGCTACCGCATATCCCTTCGTGGAACTCAATCATCACATAGTCAACTTCTTTCTCTATAAAAAAAAATAATAAGATTCCCGCCGAGTCTCTCCAATATAGTCACCCATTTTCCACAATGTACTTTTGAGACCTTAGTCTTAAAGTGCAATACTTGGTCTTATCATAGTTAGGGGGACACCTTAGCGTTAAAATATATTCTACTATATCCTTATACCATGAGGATAGGAGGTACTTGACATGTGTTTTTTGAGCGGAAGATTCTGCGCCTTGGTGTGCACCTGTGTCCTCCTGTGCCTCTACCCTTGTCATAGACATATTTATTCCTAGAGCTTTATAGTTGGATTCAGACAGGCTCTTTGCCAGCCCCTGGCCTTTGATGAGTTTAGTAGGATTTATCTCGAGCTCATACTCCTGGATCTTGGCTATCCATTTTCCCCTCTTACCTTCACTATCACCTTGTACCAGAATATCCTTCACTGCTACAGTGGGTACATAGGCTGTTATTGTTGATTGTAACACATACACCTTGAATTCCTTCAATGATTTGACCAGAGCATAAGTTTGCTTCTCCAAGTTATCATATTTTAGTTTGGCGTCTCATAGGACTTGACTGAAGAATGAAATGGGTTGTTCATTCCTATTGAAATTTTTCTGTAAAAGTATTGTAGCTATTATGTGAGGAGAGGCAAAGGAGAAAATCATGAATGGCTTCCCATAATCTGGACCTGCCAGCACTAGAGCTTCTGCAAAGGCCTATTTGACCCTATTGAAAGAGTCCCTAGACTCAGGGGTCCATCTAACTTCATTATTCTTCTTCAACATCCCGGTGATGTTTCAGACAATCTCGGCATAGTTTGGAATTAACCTTCTGAGGAAATTTATTCTTCCCAAGGACACTCGTACTTCCATTTTGTTTCTTGGTAGGGTAATTTCGTTTATCACCTCTACCTACTTCGATTTGATATTCACTCCCTCCTTATTTACTATGTGTCCTAATAAATTTCCTTCCTCTAAGGAAAACATGGATTTTTGATGATTTAGAGACAGGCCATACCTGCAGCATTTATCAAAGGTTCGACGGAGGTGCTCTATATGTTCAACATCATCCTTTGAAAAGACGGTGATGTCATCCAGGTAGATCACCACAAAATTATCTTGCTCCCCTATGAAAGAAATTTCCATCACCAGCAAGAATGTGGCACCGACATTTATCAGGCCAAAGTGCATTCAGGCATACATGAAGGTTCCCCAAGGCGTAGTGAATGTCGTCTTCTTTTGATCTTCCGGGAGAACTATTACCTGATTATATCCCAAGAAGCCATCCATCATGGACATATGGGAGGATCCCACCAGCTTTTGCAAGATGTGGTCCATATTCGGGAGGGGATAATTATCTTTTAGTGAGGCTCTCTTAAGATTGTGGAAATCCATGCAGATCCTAATTTCACTGTTCTTCTTTCTGACAAGTACCAAGTTCGCCACACATTCGGATTACCTTAGAGGGACAATGATCTTAGCCTGCAACAGCTTCTTTATTTCCTTCTCAATGGTTGGGATAAGAAGGGGATTGATTTGTATCAGCTTTTTCTTATGAGGCTTGACATCCTCTTTGAGTGGTATCTTGTGCTGTATAATATCAATATCAAAAGTCTTCAGATCTTGGTATGACAGGGCGAAGACATCACTATATGACTAAAACAACTTGAGGTACTGCTCTTGGTATTCTTCGGGGACCCCTTTCAACAAATTTACCAACTTTGGATCTTCTTCTGTCCCAATGTT
This sequence comes from Pinus albicaulis, assembly GCA_034641835.2. Taxonomy (NCBI): domain Eukaryota; kingdom Viridiplantae; phylum Streptophyta; class Pinopsida; order Pinales; family Pinaceae; genus Pinus; species Pinus albicaulis. The sequence continues at coordinate 895,944,991 of CM076583.1, read as the reverse complement.
CATGTCCCTGACAGGCTCTTCGAGGGTCAGTTTTCTTTGATTCATCGGGATATCATTCTTATCAAACAGTCTCTCCAATGGCACAAGGCCCTTGTGGATGACACTTCCCTTTAATTGCAGAATAAGGTGCCCAACCATTGTGTCTTCCCATATAGTTTTTGGCTCCTGACTGTCATCTTCTGGGACTGATTCGATCACCATATTTGAAAACTTTCCCACTATTTCCATAAAACATTGGACCTGCTCTTCATTTCGAAGACTTTCCAATGCTTAACATTGTCCGAAATGGAGTGGCGGTATCTTACTTCAACCTCATATCTGAGTAAAGGATTTTGCGGGGGGCAAAAATTACTAGCAGCCACAACTAGTCAGTCCGCCATTATGTTCTTTTCTGTTGGCATGAACTGAATTTTGAAAGCAGAAAATAAGTTATCAACTAAATCCCATACCTAATTCTTGTAGGCTCTAAGCTGTGGGTGTTTATATTGGCATTGGCTTCTCACTTGCCTCACTATAAGATATGAATATCCAAACACCTTGAGGTTTTGTATGTTCAAGCTTTGCGTTGTCTGCAACCCCAACAACAACCCTTCATACTCAACCACATTATTTGTGGCTTCGAATTCCAGCTTAAATGAGAGGGGAACCAAGCATCCTCCTGGTGATATTAAGAGTACCCTGGCCCCGTTTCCTTCCTGTGAGTAAGCTCCATCAAACTGAAAATTCCACATTTCATTTTCCCCTCTGCTCATAAGATTCTCCTAGATTAGAGAACAGATCTTCATTTCTTGCAGGAAGTTTTCGTCCTCCTCAAGCATAATACAAGAGAATTCACCCTCCTTAGCATATATTAGAGAATTTGTGGAACCATTAGCTTTGGTGGCCATCTTTACAAATTTGTACTCATGGTATAATCACCTTTCCTCCCCACCGAATACTGGAATAGTGGCATAGGTGAGGTCCAGCTTTTTGGATCCTCCAATATTGGTACCCCAAGATCTGGACAACAACATTCCAAACCGAGATGGGATATCGGCCACAACAATATCCATTACCACACTTTTGGCCGGAATATGGGCTAAATTTACTGCTAGATATTTTATCATGCCCAAGCATTTCACCCTCTTGGAATCAAAAGAATACACATCTTTATATGGCCTGGTGGTCTGTAACCCCAATTTCTCCATGACAGACAATGACAACAAATTATGTGAAGCCCCAGAATATAGCATGCAGTTGTGCAATAACAGGTCATTTATAACTAGATTCACATAGAATGGAGGAGTCGCTGAATCTAGTTCTTCTACATGAGGTCCAAAGACTGCCATGGGTCTTTCTTCTTAGAGATTGAGTCTGTCAAAGAGAGGGGCTACACCCCGAGGCAACATGAATTGAGAGACTTGGGCCCTGTATGAGGGTTGTTTTAGGAGCTTTATTAGGGGGACCGAGATCGTGACCTTTTCTAATTATTTCTCGAGGCTAAAAGCAGTGGGCGCTTTTTTTGTGACAAATTCTTTGAACTGCTCTTTAGGAGGGTCAGGAAGTTTCAAGGATGTAGATGTGGATTTCTCATTTTGGGGAGGATTAGAGCCCTGTTTCGAGGAGGTGGGCATAGAGGCTTTAGGATGGGCATACTATTCTAGATGATTTCCCCCCTTACTGGTATAACTAGAAGGGGTATGCTCTCTTGATGTTGAATCTTCATTTTGTTCCTGCATTTGGGTTCTCTTCCTAGAGGACCTGAGATCATATTTCCTATGGAGTTGAGTTTGCATGAAATCCACAAACTGCCTGCAGTAATTTTCAATCTCTCTATCTTCTAGGGGGACTTCCTTCTCTTCTGGCTCTTCTTGTAGAGTGAGGTCACCTTCCTCATCCTGTGACTAAGTGAGGAATTGATCTTCTTGACTGTCTATGACTTCCTCGGCCTGTCACTCCATTTCCCCTTCCAGGTATAGAGGAGGTTGGATGTGATATTGCTGCTCTTTCCTTTCTCACTGCAATAGCTATAGAGGGGGCTTTGGGTACTTGGAATTAAACCCATAGTTTGGGATCATTTGGTTAGGATGAGGAGGGGAATTATTGGCATCTAATTCAAGCTTCACTAGCTTATTTGAGAGGTTCTTGAAAAGCTTTCTCATCTCTTTGATTCTATACTCTTGTGACTCCCTTTCTTGATTAGAGGTAGAAGCCTCCTCCCTACCCCTTCTTCTAGCTTCATGCTCTGTCTTTCCTTTGAATTTACCAGCAAAATCAAAGTTTGCTTCTACCTCTAGTGCATTAGTCTAAATCTGATCCAGAGATGAAAACTTTCTTTCTCTTAGGGTGAACCCAAACTCCAATTCAAAATCTCCTGCGAAGACCACCTTGGCAGCTGCTTGGGGAGGCTTTATTTCAGTGGGAAGATTATTACTAAGCTTATTTAATCTCTTTATAAATTATGCTACATCCTCATTTTATCTCTTTTTAAGAGCATTGAACTCTATGAGGACATATCGATGGTCCCTCTTCTCTCCCCATTTTTGTGTGAAGAAATTTTCCATTTGTTCCCAAGTGGTGACTGCATTATTAGCAAGAGATTTGAACCATTTTTTAGCCTCTCCATCAAAGGATTGGACGGAAAGCCTCAAAACCACATCTAGGTGCTCCACATTCACATTCTCAGCAAATGCACAAAAGTCTTCAATATGTTTTTGCGCAGAAGTGCTATCTTCCCCGAAGAACTGAGGCAAGAGCTTTAGGTAATCTTGAGGCATGTCATGTAATACTTGAGGTAAAGCCAATGGAGCATATTTTTTGAAGAGGAAGCCAGGTATAGCCATGAGGGGTGGTGGTGGTAAGTTCTGAGGATGATTTGGCTATGGTACCACAAGTATATGTTGAGTAGAGGTTTGGATATTTGTCTGTAATGAGCTCTGAAGTGCTGAAACCTCTTTGACTTCTTCAGCCTATGGATTAGGGTGCAATGGGGGTAAATAAGTATCAGTGGATTTGGCTTCATTTCTTATGTCTAAACTGGCTAAAGCATAGGTTTCTAGAGGGTACTCGAGTACATGGGCTACGGAGCCAGGACCATATATATAAACTCTTTGAGAAGAGGAAGGAGAATCTTCTAGATAAAATAAGGGTGGGTCATCCTGGATGGGATGCTTCTCCCTCCAGACTCTCTTAAATATAATATCTTTAGGATCAGATACAAGAGAGGTCTTCTACTGAGAAGTATCCGATCGGGTATGGGGCCTTGTGTAAGCAGGGATTACACTTGATTTGAACTTTAATAATAGTGGAGTCGCCAAGGTGAGGGCTACGAAACTCTCAACCCTTAGTGCTCACCTGTTTGAAGGGTGAAGATAATGTCGTATCCCAGGGAAAATCTTTTCTAATTCGTATCCCTGGCAACGACACCAAAAATTTGTTGTAGATCCTAGAGACAACCTCGAGTTTCAAAAGATCAGTGCCTAGGAAATCTTAAAATCATAGGTTAAATGTTGGAAATTGTATAAATGCCTCTGACAGAATATGGGTGAAGGGAATAATGGTTTTGGTGGTTCAAGAATAGAGAAGACCATTTGAGCCTGATTCATGTGAGAGAGCCCAAGAGCCTATGAGGTTGATGGATTTTAGTTGGGCCAAGTATAAAACAATGAGAAGAAGCTTTAAAATGTGTAGAGGCGGTGAGGAAGAACTGAGAATGAACACACATGAGTGTTAGAAGTGTTGTCATTGATGGCAAAGGACAGCAGCAGAGGCTAAGGTGAATACAGTGATAGGATATGTAGACAGGGAAGTTATTTACACTACAACAGCAGATATAAGGCTTGTAGAGAACTTGTAGATACATAATGAGAGAATATAGGGCAGCAGACTATACATACAGAGAATACAGTGACAGGATATGTACCGAGAATACAGAGACATGGCAACAGAATAGACAAAGAGTGAAAAATCCAGAGTGAGACAGAGCAAAAGAAGAACTCACATGCAGAAGAGAAAGAAGCACAGATTGTTAGGGGAATATTCAGAGCTACAGTGCAATGCTATTCAGCATGGACACAGTAAGCATAGAAATGTTGGTTTAGCATGCGGAAGCGCCAAGAGTGCAACAAAAACGTCGAAAATATCAAGACAAAACCTTGAGGGTAATGGAACCAAGCGTTCAGCAAGGTGGGTGTTAAAACCTAATGAAGTCGGGTATTAAACCTTATGGTAGCATTGAATTAACATAACAATGAAACAGGGTTCATATATTAAAGCACTGAAGAAATAAGAAATGAAACCTTTGAACTGAGTTTATATGTATATGTATATAACGAAGGCACGAAGTTTTTTATTGAAGCGGAACCATGAATGTAAGTGGAATCCTAAGTGTGAACAGTAAAACCAGAGGTAAGTAAACCAGCAGTATCGCGCGGTGTCAAAAATTGTAAGTCGATTTCTCAGTTTGAACGCGATCTATGTCTTCAAACAACACGTGTCCTCAGGCAGTTTTGTAAAACAACTTTTTTCGCGAAAATTTGAAGAGTTAAACCTCGTACCAATAAAAAACGCAAAAACCGTTAAGGATCGTTGGATTGAGGTCGGAGAAGCAATGAGCTCACAACTGTCGGATGTAAGGGGTAGTTTAACCACTGGACCCCAGTTCATTATGTAAGTTCGGAGGACTAAACCTTGTGTGATTCAACTGCGTGACCACCGTTGATTTGTCAGAGGGGAGCGCGATATGTTATTAACCGTCGATTGAAGAGGTGCATTAACTAGTGGGGCCATATGTAATGTGGGCTCCACAGAATGTATGTGTATTAAAATGTTGCAATGGGTTTAGTTATAAGTTTATTGATGATTCGAATGAAATGATACAAAGGGTGCAGACCTATGGTAATTTATATAATGTGGATATGTTATAATGATATGGCCGAGAGTTAACATATCTAGCTATGTTGTATAGTCCGAATTTTATGCTATGATATACCGACGATTGGAGCATAAACCAAAGTTAAACCTTGAATGAGGTTGTGGGCCCAAAAATCCACTGCTACTATATATATTAGTGCGATGGTTTAACCAAAGTATAAAAGATGAAGCGACCGACTATGTGTTAATAAGTGCATATGAATACTATTCAAATATGAAATGTTAAGTGTTGGGTGAAGTATTTTATGCCAAAGAAACCTTAATACCTCTTTGGAAATGAAAATGTGAGTGTTAATATGGTAATACGAGTGGAGAAGGCGCTGGGACCTAGCTGAGAGTATGTTAAATGATTAGAGTTTTAATATGAAATGAATGAAGAATGGAGACTTTGGATTAATAGGTTCCTATGTATATCTATATAGTGTTATATTGAACAAAATGAATTCTTTATATGGATACTAATGACTGAAAACCTTAGATGTAAGGTTTGACAGTGTGTGCATCACTCTATATACGAAGAGTTAATTAACTTTGTGGGACCCTCACCAATCACATCGAAGAAAAGTTAGCAGCGGAACGTGTTGACAAAAGTTCCGATCGAGATGCGGACTCGATGAGTTTATGAACCATGATTCATATATGTTTGAGTTCCGGCATCAAAGTGAACCATCGCATCAGAGAGATTCATTGCATCGGTGCAATGAAGTGAATAGTGATTGATCGAATCAGAGGAGAACAGAACATCGGAATATCGGAGCATCAGAACACACAACTAGAAGTTGTGATTGTGATTAATCACAATCAGAAGAATTCAGGAGGTGACTCATCGCCTCAGAGAATAAAGCAAGCTTGGTGAGTGGGCCCGAAAGGGCATTTTATGTATTAAATTTTTTTTTATTTAGTTCTCCGTGATTTGATCTGCGTTACATAAAGGGGCAGTTTATATGTTAAAAACACTTCATTATCATGCTGAGAGTTGAATTGCGTTATATAAAAAGCACAGTTACATATATATGGCAGTTACACTGTGACAGTGAACAGGTGATTAGACAGAGCCGAAAAGGACAAACACAGTCACAGAAAAGATAAACACAGTGATCCAAAACTGAATAAGTTGATTTTTAATCCTCATTGTAACTGAATGTATATGTTTTTGATTGGTTTATATTGTTTGTGATGCATTGGAAAGTCTCTGGAATAAAACAAAATTCCCACTGTAATATTAAAATTAGTACATACAGCTATATTTTTTTAGTAAGCTGGAAAAGAAATGAGAAGGCAAAGGGCTAAGAGGTATGGATATCCATTTCAAATTCCCTGAGGAATACAAATAGTCATAAGGAAATATCTATAAATTATATCACCTTGATATGCATAGAGTGGTTAGAGAATGCAGAGTATGGAAAATTGAGGCGGAGAAGATAAGGAAGAGAGGAGAAGAAAGAGATGCTACATAACAGAGCTGATATCTGAGGTAAATCAACAAATATTTTCTTTTGATTGAATGAGGAAGTTGGAGCTTCCTTGTCAAGTTGAAGCTTGATAGATGTCAGTTGTAGCTGACTGAGGTTGGAGCCTCCTATAGGTTGGTGCCTGCAGAAAATCAGTGGTGAGAGGGAGTTGGAGCTTGCCTTTACATCACAACAATAATAAGATGTGGTTTTCTTCCTTTATGGGTTTCCACTTACATCTGTTGTCTCTGTGTGTGTTGCCTATGTGTTGATCTGATCTACCCAATCTGCTTAATGTTTGCTACTCTCATAATAATTTTGGTGTCACATTAATTTAATACTTACTGCAACATATTAAGGCTGTTCACATATTAAAGTTGGTTATAAAATTAAGCCGTAAATAAGTCTGATGAAAAGTTTAAAAAGCTTATGTATGTGTTAAACTGATTCACCCCCCCTCTCAGTTTAACTTAGGATTCAACAATTGGTATCAGAGCCAGTTCCTTTAGTACCAATTTAACCACTGAAAGGAGATCCTAGGTCCCCAGGATGGCTAGTCAAGAAGGAAGCTCAACTAATAAAGCCCCTTTTTTCACCGGTGCTAATTATGCCTTCTGGAAAATCAGAATGAGAGCATACATAATGTCTCTAGGAATAGAGGTTTGGGCTGCTGTGGAATTTGGATATGCCCCAAAGGCAACTGACCCAGAGAGAGAAGCTAAACAAGAATTTGTAGCAAATGAAAAGGCCATGAATGCAATCTTAAATAGACTATGTAAGGCTGAGTTTATCAAAGTAATGCACAACAAGACTGCCAAAGATATGTGGGATACTCTTGAAAACATCCATGAGGGAAATAAAAAGGTAAAGACAGCCAAAATTCAAGTATATAGAGCTCAGTTTGAAAATTTAAAAATGAATGATGATGAAGATGTTGGCAGCTTCTTCTTAAGAGTTGAAAAAATTGTTAACAATATGAAAGCTCTTGGAGAAACTATACCAGAAAGTGTAATTGTACAAAAGATTCTAAGATCTCTTCCACCCAATTTTAACCCCAAGGTTTCTGCAATAGAAGAAACAACTGATTGGGAAACCTTGACCATGAACCAGTTACTTGTAAATCTAACAGCCTATGAGATGAGACTCCCACAAAAGAAGCCAAGTGTGAGGGAGGCAGCTTTTAAAACAGAAAAGAAGAAAGAAGAAAAGGAAGATATATGTTCTTGCTCTGATGAAGAAGAGGCCAAGTTTTTCAAGAATCTGGATAGAGGCTGAGGTAAATATAAAGGTAAACTTCCATTCAAATGCTTTAACTGTGGAAGAGTTGGACACTATGTTGCTAAGTGTCCTCATAAGAAAGTAAGGAATCCGGCTCATGAATCAGAGAAAACTACATCAAAGAACTGGCAGAAAGGAAAGAAATTCAATAGAAAATCTTACTATGTTCAACAAGACAGTAGTGCATCTGAAGAATCAGATGAAACCTGAAGTGAAGAAGGAACCTCTGAATTTTTATTGATGGCCATAGAAGAACTTGAAGGACTCCTTCTAGAATATGAAGAAGAAGGTGAAGCTGACCTTGAGGGGGAGCTAAGAAGTGCCCTGGAGGAGATTGACAGACTCAAACTGAAGTGCAGAAAACAAAATGACATTCTCCTCATGTATGTAAGAGAAGAGAAAAATTCAGAAGTCCTCATGTAGCTAAAGGTAGAGCTTGAAGAAGGCAAGAAGATAGAATACATGTTACTTAAGAAAATCAAGGATAAAACTCAGAAACAAGAGAAGTTGGAAGAAGAAGTAGTATGTGTGAGGAAGAAATTAGAAAATGCTCAAAGGAAAGTGTCTATAAATTCTTCTCAAACAACAAGCTCTGGTAAGTTGAACAAAATTCTGGATGCTCAAAGATCTCCTCTGATAAAAACTGGAATAGGCTATGAAGGAGAATCAAGTAAAAGCAAAGAAAAAGAAAACAAAAATATTATTTTTGTAAAAGCAAAGAAGGCTGATGAAGAAGCTCAAATAATTCCTACAAAAGAAGAAACATGTAATGAGGGAGATAGAAACCAAAAGAAACCTCTAATAACAAAGAATGAAATAAATACTCAGACAACAGAAAAAGGATCATATACCCCTAAGTATGTCAAATTTGGAAGCCATCAAAGGAGATTCTTCCCTCCTATGAAAAATTCCACCTGTTATGCCTGCCACAAACTGGGACACATTGCTGCATACTGTCATACAAGGAGGAGTAATTCAAACCAGCAAAAGATGCAAACAGTGAAGAGACTGTCTCAAGCAAACAAATGGAGAAGACAACCTCACATCAGGTATGCAAGTTGTTTCTATGGTTACTATTTTTATTGTAAGGAATTTGTCCATAAAATCATTTAGTGCAGAAAATATGGGCAAAGATTGATGTTCAACACCTCAAGGAGGTTTATGAATCAAAGATATTTTACTCATACTCACAATTCTACGAAAATTATGATCAAATGTTATGTATGCAATAAAATTGGACATATGCCTTCCAAATGTCTTCTTAGAGGATGTGGTTCATCATCTCACAAAAGATACCAAACAAAAGGCTGCTTCCAGTGGAAAAAGAAGGTGAAAAAATGTGACCTGGCTCTAACTACTCAAGACTTGAAAAGCCAATGGTCTTTGGATAGTGGCTACTCAAAATATATGACTGGAGACAGAAGCAAGTTTATAACTTTTGATGAAAAGAAATCTCATAATGTTACTTTTGGCAATGATAAATCAGGAAAATCAAAGGAAAAGGCTCAGTTAGCCTAGATAATGATAGAGGAAAGGCCCAAGATTTACTATTTGTAGATGGGTTGAAAGCAAATTTGTTGAGTGTTAGTCAAATGTGTGATAAAGGCTGTGAAGTTCTTTTTAGAGCACAAGACTGTGAAGTCAGATCAAGCACCACAGGAAAGACTCTGCTCAAAGGTGTTCGAACAGAGAGTAATGTTTACATAGTGAAAGAGGAGGATGAAGCATGCCATCTTAGCAAACTTGAGGAGTCATGGTTATGGCATAGGAAATTGGGACATCTCAACTTCGACCATATTATCAGACTGAGCAAGAAGAAAGCGGTCAAAGATATGCTAGAAATAAAAAGGCCGTCAAATACCATATGCAAATCTTGTTAATTGGGAAAATAGACCCACAAATCCTTTAAGGCCAAAGATGATCTATCAACAAGAAGACCACTCCACCTTTTGCACATGGACCTATGTGGACCTGCAAGAACTAAAACACCAAGTGGAGAATCCTACTTCATGCTAATAATAGATGATTTCTCCAAAATGACATGGGTTGCATTTCTCAAGAATAAATTGGAAGCACATGGAGAAATTCAAGATATTCAAAGCATTAGCAGAAAAAAAAACAGGATGTAAGCTAAAATGCATCAGATCATACAGAGGATTTGAATTCACAGATTATAACTTTGCAGACCTATGCAATGAACATGGGATAAAGAAAAAATTTACTATTGCAGGGACACCTCAATAGAATGGAGTAGTAGAGAGACAAAATAGGTCTATACAAAAAATTGCTAGAGCCATGATGCAAGAGAGTAATATTCCTCAAACCTTCTGGGCAGAAGCAGTACACACAGCCGTGCATATCCTAAACAAAGCTCATTTAAGGCCAAGCAGTGACAAGACTCCCTATGAACTATGGCATGGTAAACCAGCTTCAATCAAGCACTTTATAGTCTTTGGAAGCAAGTGTTACATAAATAATAATGATGAAAATCTGGGGAAATTTGATACAAGAGCAGATGAAGGGATATTTCTAGGATATGCATCCAAAAGTAAAGGGTACAGGTGCTACAACAAGGCTCTTCGAAAAATTGTAGAAAGCATTGACATAATATTTGATGAAGAACTTCCAAACAAGATAAGAAGTACAGACTGCAGCAGTCCTTTAGACAATCATGAAGAAGAAAACCAAGATGATGATGAAACAAGAAAGACAATAGAAGATGCTGAAATGAGCTCAAAAGCCCCCTCAAGATACACTCAAAAGAACCATCCAGAAGATCAGATCATTGGAGACAAGAGTGTAGGAGTCCAGACAAGAAGGTAGCTAACTGAACAGACATAAGAGGTATACATAGCTATGTTATCACAAATAGAGCCCAATAAGTTTTCAGAAGCTAGCAAAGACAAGTATTGGGTGAATGCCATGAATGAAGAACTGGACCAAATTGAGAAGAACAATACCTGGGAATTAGTTCCTAGACCCACTAAGAAAAATGTCATAGGCTCAAAATGGGTATTCAACAATAAAATGAATGAACAAGGAAATGTAATCAGGAATAAAGCCAAACTAGTATGCAAGGCATATTCACAAATTGAAGGTCTGGATTACGATGAAACATTTGCCCCTGTGGCCAGAATGGAAGCTATCAGAATGTTTCTGGCCTTTTCATGCTACCAAGACTTCAAGGTATATCAAATGGATGTGAAATCTGCATTTCTGAATGGAGATCTAGAAGAAGAAGTCTACATAGAACAACCAGAAGGTTTCTCATTAACAGACAAAGAAGACTATGTGTGCAAACTAAAGAATGCTCTATATGGACTGAGACAAGCTCCCCATGCTTGGTACTCAAGGCTAGATAATTACCTGCAAAAAAAAGGCTTTAAAAGAGGAGGAGTAGATAAAAATCTATACATAAAATCCCATGAAAATGAACTCCTGATTGTTGTAGTATATGTTGATGACATTATGTTTGGAAGCAACAAAGATGAGCTGGCAAAAGGATTTGCTGAAGAGATGAAATCAGAGTTTGAGATGTCTATGATTGGAGAGATTAGTTTCTACTTGGGACTTCAAATTCAGCAAAAGAACACAGGTACATTCATCTCACAGGAAAAATACTTAAAAGAGATGTTGAAAAAGTTAAAAATGGAAGACTGCAAACCTGTGTCAACTCCCATGATCACTAGATGCAAGCTATGTGATAATGATGAATCTACTGATATATATCAAAGACTTTACAGATCCATGATAGGAAGTCCATTGTACCTAACAGCATCAAGACCAGACATTATGTTGGCAGTAGGACTTGTGGCTATATATCAAGCAACACCTAAACAAAATCACCTTCTAGCAGTCAAAAGAATATTCAGATATCTACAAGGAATTACACAACATGGACTTTGGTATCCAAAAGGAAAAAGCTTCACTTTGACAGCATACACAGATGCTGATTGGGCCAGTTGTGTGGATGACAGGAAAAGCACAAGTGGAGGTGCATTCTACCTAGGAGAAATTCTGGTGGCATGGCTAAGCAAGAAACAAACATCTATTTCTCTATCTACAAAAGAAGAAGAATACATAGTAGCAGCATGCTGCACACAAGTCATGTGGATGAAGAAAACCCTCCAAGGCATGAAGGTAAGAATTGATGAACCTATCTCTATAAAATGTGATAATACAAGTGCTATAAGCATATCAAAAAATCCTATGCTTCATTCAAAAACTAAAAATATCCCAATCAAGTATCATTTTCTCAGAGAATAGTAGCTCAGAAGGTAGTGAAGTTGGAATATGTGCTAACAAAATAACAGACAACAGATATATTTACAAAACCACTTGATAGAGTACCATTTGAATATCTGAGAGATAGACTAGGGGTAGTGTCTGTAGATGCTACTATGTGATATAAAGAGAAAGCATCATTTCAGGGGGAGAATCAAAGAGAAAACATCATTCCAGGGGGAGATCAGTTAACAAGGAATTCCACAAAGAGCATGGAACAGGTCCTCAAGATCAGAATATCAGCCCTTTGCCATTGATGTCAAAGGGGGAGGAAAAGCTATAGATAGAGAATATGTTAAAACAGACAGGGAAATGTTATTTCCATCAATGCCAAAGGGGGAGACTGTTAGGAGTGTTGTCATTGATGGAAAAGGACAACAATAGAGGCTAAGGTGAATACAGTGATAGGATATGTAGACAGGGAAGTTATTTACACTATAGCAGTAGTTATAAGGCTCGTAGAGAACTTGTAGAGACAGAATGAGAGAATACAGGGTAGCAGACTATATATACAGAGAATACAGTAACAGGAGTTTACATTTGGCAGAGCAACAGACTATACATACAGAAAATACAGTGACAGGATATGTACTGAGAATACAGAGATAGGGCAACAGAATAGACAGAGTGAAAAATCCAGAGTGAGATAGGGCAGAAGAAGAACTCACATGCAGAAGAGAAAGAAGCACAGATTTTTAGGGGAATATTCAGGGCTACAGCGTAATGTTATTCATCATGGACACAGTAAGCATAGAACTGTTGGCTTAGCATGCGGAAGTGCCAAGAGTGCAACATAAACATCGAAAAGATCAAGACGGAACCCTGAGGGTAATGGAACCAAGCGTTTAGCAAGGCGGGTGTTAAAACCTAATGAAGTCGGGTATTAAACCTTATGGTAGCGTTGAATTAACATAACAATGAAACAGGTTTCATATATTAAAGTGCTAAAGAAATAAGAAATGAAACCTTTGAACTGAGTTTATATGTATATGCATATAACGAAGGCACAAAGTTTTTTATTGAAGCGGAACCATGAATGTAAGTGGAGCCCTAAGTGTGAACAGTGAAACCAGAGGTAAGTAAACCGGAAGTATCGCGCGGTGTCAAAAATGGTAAGTCGATTTCTCAGTTTGAACGCGATCTATGTCTTCAAACAACACGTGTCCTCAGGCAGTTTTGTAAAACAAATTTTTTCGCGCAAATTTGAAGATTTAAACCTTGTACCAATAAAAAACGCGAAAACCATTAAGGACTGTTGGATTGAGGTCGAAGGAGTGATGAGCTCACAACCATCGGATGCAAGGGGTATTTTAACCACTGGACCCCAGTTCATTGTGTAAGTTCAGAGGACTAAACCTTGTGTGATTCAACTGCGCGACCATCGTTGATTTGTCAGAGGGGAGCGCGATATGTTATTAACCATCGATTAAAGAGGTGCATTAACTAGTGGGGCCATATGTAATGTGGGCTAAACGGAATTTATGTGTATTAAAATGTTGCAATGGGTTTAGTTATAAGTTGATTGATAATTCAAATGAAATGATACAAAGGGTGCGGACCTATGGTAATTTATATAATGTGGATATGTTATAATGATATGACCGAGAGTTAACATATCTGGCTATGTTGTATAGTCTGACTTTTATGCTATGATATACCGACGATTGGAGCATAAACCAAAGTTAAACCTTGAATGAGGTTGTGGGCCCAAAAAGCCACTGCTACTATATATATTAGTGTGATGGTTTAACCAAAGTATAGAAGATGAAGCGACCGACTATGTGTTAATAAGTGCATATGAATACTATTCAAATATGAAATGTTGAGTGTTGGGTGAAGTATTTTATGCCGGAGAAACATTAATACCTCTTTGGAAATGAAAATGTGAGCGTTAATATGGTAATACGAGTGGAGAAGGCGTTGGGGCCCAGCTGAGAGTATGTTGAATGATCAAAGTTCTAATATGAAATGAATGAAGAATGGAGACTTTGGATTAATAGGTTCCTATGTATATCTATATAGTCTTATGTTGAACAAAATGAATTCTTTATATGGAGACTAATGACCGAAAACATTAGATGTAAGGTTTGATAGTGTGTGCAACACTTTATATACGAAGAGTTAATTAACTTTGTGGGACCCTCACCAATCGCATCGGAGAAAAGTTAGCAGCAGAACATGTCGAAAATTTTTTCGATTGAAATGCGGACCTGATGAGTTTATGAACCATGAATCATATATGTTTGAGTTCCGGCATCAAAGTGAACCATCGCATCGAAGCGATTCATCGAATCGGCACAGTGAAGTGAACAGTGATTGATCACATCGAAGGATAATAGAACATCAGAACATCGAAGCATCGAAACACACAACTAGAAGTTGCGATTGTGATTAATCGCAATCGGAAGAATTCAGGAGGTGACTCATCGCATCGGAGAATAAAGCAAGCTCGGCGAGTGGGCCCGAAAGGGCATTTTATGTATTAAAAAGTTTTTTATTTAGTTCTCCGTGAGTTGATCTGCGTTACATAAAGGGGAAGTTTATATGTTAAAAAAACTTCATTATCATGCCGAGAGTTGAATTGTGTTATATAAAAAGCGCAGTTACATATATATGGCAGTTACACTGTGACAGTGAACAGGTGATCAGACAGAGCTGAAAAGGACAAACATAGTCATAGAAAAGACAAACACAGTGATCCAAAACTGAATAAGTTGATTTGTAATCCTCATTGTAACTAAAGGTATACGTTTTTTATTGGTTTATATTGTTTATGATGCATTGGAAAGTCTCTGGAAGAAAACAAAATTCCCACTGTAATATTAAAATTAGTACATACAGCTATATTTTTTTAGTGAGCTGGAAAAGAAATGAGAAGGCAGAGGGCTAAGAGGTATGGCTATCCATTTCAAATTCCCTGAGGAATACAAATATTCATAAGGAAATCTCTATAAATTATATCACCTTGATATGCATAGAGTGGTTAGAGAGTGAGGTTAGAGAAAGCAGAGTATGGAAAATTGAGGCAGAGAAGATAAGGAAGAGAGGAGCAGAAAGAGATGCTATAGAACAGAGCTGATATCTGGGGTAAATCAGCAAATATTTTCTTTTTATTGAATGAGGAAGTTGGAGCTTCCCTGTCATGTTGAAGCTTGATAGATGTCAGTTGTAGCTGACTGAGGTTGGAGCCTCCTATAGGTTGGTGCCTGCAGAAAATCAGTGGTGAGAGGGAGTTGGAGCTTGCCTTTGCATCACAACAATAATAAGATGTGGTTTTCTCCCTTTATGGGTTTCCACTTACATCTAATGTCTATGTGTGTGTTTCCTACGTGTTGATTTGATCTACCCAATCTGCTTAATGTTTTCTGCTCTCATAATAAGTTTGGTGTCACTTTAATTTAATACTTGCTGCAACATATTAAGACTGTTCACCTATTAAAGTTGGTTATAAAATTAATCTGTAAATAAGTCTGATGAAAAGTTTAAAAAGCTTATGTATGTGTTAAACTGATTCACCCCCACCTCCCCCCCCTCAGTTTAACCAAGGATTCAACATGATCCTTAATGGGGAATTTTTCATTTTAAAAGGTTTTTGGTCCTCTTTTATAGGTATTTTATGCTGTATTATGCTAGTGTCATAGGATTTTAAGTCCTCATAACTCCAAGAAAAAACATCTTGAAATTACTTAAAGAGAGCTATGTATTTTTCTTTTTCTTCCTGAGGTAAAGCTTTGGAAAGTTTAATCATTTTAGGTTTTCACTCTGTACCAATATTACACTCCTCAATATCAAATCTTAGTGGCTCTATTTTAGGTTTTCTTGCAACATCATAGAGTCAAATAAGTATTCTAAAGGAGGTGAGCCTTTTGGTAAAAAGTTATCTTTTAGGTTCAAAATATCAGATTCATCATTTGCTAACTCTTCAATCTATACTTTTTCTAAATTATCTATGTATAATTGACTAAATTTAGTAGGTTTAGCAAAAATTAAGTTATTTACATCTACATTATTTAAATCAATTTCACTATCTAAGTTCTGATCTATGGTACAATTTGTATCTATATTACAATTCTAAAATTTTCCTTCATTGTTCATGAAATGATAAATTTGTTCATCTTGTGAGAAAATTTGCCAATAATTAAGGTTATTAGGAATTATAGGTCGATGTTTTACTTCTGAAATATATCTATGATATGGTTGAAATGGAAGATTACAAGTACTAGCAAAGGTTGCTAAGCAGTGAGCCTATATGTTCTGTTTTCTTGGTATTGTAGAAAAAATAACATTCTAACAATTCTTTAATCAAATCTAAAACAATTTCTCTATATTGGCTTAATCTTGGATTATAAACAAAATATTATCTAGTTATCTGTTTCACAATTAACTTTGAGTCTCCCATAATTGATATTCTTTTACCTCTTAAATTCCTAATAATCTGCAGTCCTAAAATAAGAGCTTCATATTCAGCCATGTTATTGGTACATTTAAAATTCAGTCTGAAACCATGGCCTTCTACATGATTGTTTTCCATATTAGTTATCCAAACTCCTGCTCCTGCTCCTATTGACTGAACCATCAAAATCTAGCTGCCATAATGATTCATGAAAGATGTTTTCACTATCTGGTGTTTTGTTTATCTTTTAGTTCAATTTTGATTTCAATATCAGTTTCAAAGTTTCATAAAAAGAACAAATCCATGTCAGTAGGTGTAGTGTAAATTGGGTAATTTCTTGGTCTTTCTACACTACTCACCATATATTTCATCAATGTTTCTCTATAAAGTTTCTTTGGTTGGCCAAAAACTGATATTGTTGCATATGACATATCAAATTGTAGAGATCCTTGTAATTTAGCTCCCCATGGGCGAGATAAGAGCATTCCATACTTGGGAGGGATGTCAGCTACAAAAATGTCCATGAGTATGCTTTTACCAGGATATTGAACTAATGTGACACACAAATCTTTAATCAAACCTAAACATTTGACTTTGCTGGAATCAAATGAAAATAGAACTTCGTAAGGCCTAGTGATATCTAAATTCAGGGTTTCTATTATTGCTTTTGGCATTAAATTGTGTGAAGCCCCTGAATCTAGCATTGTATTGTGTAATATTTGATCATGAACAGTTAAGCTAATGTCAAATGGTGGAACTACTCCATCTTGGCATTTTCCATTAACACCAGGACCAAAAATTAACTCTGGTTAATCATCACTTAGATTTACTGAATCTTCTCCATCATTCATGTTTAAGGTTTCAATGATAGTTGTTTTGTACAAATCATGTTTTACCAATTCTGTCAAAGGAATTGGTATTTTTAATTTTGCAATTTTAGCTTGGATATTAAATGGAGCTTGTGATTTACTTAGCTGAATTATTTCTTCTTTAGTAGTTGTAGTTTGAGTAGGTTTATCTTTTTTTCTATAGATGTTTTCTCATTTTCAATTTGAGTTTCTACTTTCTTAACATTTTTAGTTTTATTTTCAGGAGTAGTTTGAGAAGCAATAGATTTTTTTGCAGATTTTGTATTTTCAGAAGCTGTTTTAGCAGTGGCAGCTTTTGGATCAGCTGATTCTGGATTAGCAGTGGGTGTCTTGGAGTATAAATTGTTGTTTTAGCAGAATTAATTGTCTTTACAACAACATATTTTTGTGAATCTATTGATTTTTGGATAACCTCATCTGTTCTGTGAACAATCTTGGGACTAGGTGAAATTTTAGGGCTTAATTGTTTCTGGGATGAATTGGAGTTTTGCTTGTTTTCCCTAGGGAGAATTTGCAGAACTTTAGTAGTGGGAGCTTCTACTGCTTTCTTTGTTTGTGTTTGAACAGATTTCATAGTAGAAGGGTCTATGCTTTTCTTGCTCCTAAGGTTATATTGCTTATGTACTTCATTGATGGCAAAATTGTAACCTTGTTTGTAATCAAATGATTCACCAGAATCTAATTTCCTTTGTTGTAAATCATATAAATCTTGATATTCTTGTGTTAGAAATATAGTGTTATCATCATTTATACCCATTTGATTTATGGTGTCTTCATCATCTTCATTCTGACGAGAACTTTCAGCATAGTTCTCTTGGAAAGGTGGTCTTATTGTTTGGTCAGGTGTTGATTCTCTAGTTTTTCCAGTATTAGTGTTTTTCCTGAAGTTGGGATTTCTAATTTATTGTCGGTTATCCCATTGTGGCCTCCTTTATATATTATCTAATCTATCCATTATTCTCTCTAATGTTTTTTCTAATTGATCTATTTTTAAATCAAAACTAGATGCTTCTTCTTTTATTGTTACTCTCCTCTCATTCCTTAATCTATCTTTTCTAGCCAACAAATTTTCCTCTACACTAACAACATTAATTTGCATCTACTCTAAAGTTTCAGGATTCCTCTCTCTCAATTGATATGCTATGTATGTATCAAATCCATCAGGGATTTTGAGAAGAACAAAATCAGGAGGAGGTTTAAGATTAGAAAGAATTGAATTATAAATTCTATTGTATCTAGTGCAATAATTCCGGACTGTCTCATTAGGTGCTCTTTTAATGCTTTCAAATTCTGATAATATTTGCAATGGATTTTTCTTCTTTTCCCATTTATTAATGAATAATCTATGAAAAACTGCTAAATCAACAATACTACCAGGATTCAAACCTTTAAACCATTTTTTAACCTCACCAGTTAATGTTTGAGCAAAAAGTCTCATTTGTACATCAGACTCATCTATTTCATGAAGTTCAAAATAGTCTGTCATCTTTTTTACATGCTGTTGGGCAGTGTATTGAGTGGTTGCATCAAATTGAGGTATTTTACTTTGATAGTCTTGAGGCATGTCATGTAATTTGGCTGGAAGGACCAAGGGAGCATATCTAGTAGCCATGGATTGAATTCTAGCTTGGCTCGGAGGTAAATTGGAAGTACTTGGGGAAGAGCTAGAAGCACTTACTGATGTAGTTGCAGAACATGTAGATGAGATGGGGATATAAGAAGATGTACAAGAAAATGTGGTTGAGAATCCAAAAGATGAAGTTGGACAGTATGAAGAAGTGTTAGGAGATGAGAATGATGTATTGGAAAATGCAGAAGGAAAACTAGTGGATGGAGATGAGGTGGCGGAGGATGGGAATAATACTCTAGGTTGGAATGGTTGTTTAGGAATAAATGGATCTGTGGAATGAAGTGTGGTAGAGATTATGGATGATGTGGTAGTAAATAGAGATGAACCTTGAGACTCTAAAAGGCTGGTATCTAAATGAGTGGTAGAAGGCTTAGGGGTATAAGCTGATAAAGCAGCTAATTCAACTGAATGTTGAAAAATAGCTTCATCTATTTCCTTAAGTATAGTAGCATTTATTTCATCAAGTTTATCATAAGCCTCAAAGATTTTTGATTCAGAATCTACTGAAACAGTTTCTTGTTTAATTTCAAGAGATGAAATAAAATTAGGATCTATAACAGTGCTATTTAAATCACTTTCTGATTTGTTTCTCAATAAATAATGTTCAAAATTTAAGTCAAATTCAATGTCTTGTATAGTTGCTAACTATTTTGGAAGGGAATTTGCTCTAACTAAGGAAACTTTATTACCTAAATCTTCTACTTTTTTATTCTTTTTACCAATTCTGTCAGGATTATCTACTATGACAGTAAGTTGTGGATCCGGATTTGACATGGTATAGTAGACTCTTCTGGAAGCTATAATTACAATTTTTAATGAAAATATACTCACGACTTATTAAAACAGTCTTTAAGGTGAAAAAATAATAAAAATATTTCCTTTAAGACCTATTTAAAAACTGAGGATTGGTTAGTTCCCTAGTATGGTTGCCAGTATGTTATCTCTCTAATAATTCCCAAAGTTGTGAGATTTGGATTTTATAGTTTTAAGAATATTAGAGGTAACCACATACCTACTTTTAAGCTTTAGGATCTAGCCTTCCTAAGGCTTAGAGAGGGCTCTCTCTATAAGATTTAACTTTGTTTTATATATGATCTTAGGCTAGTTATATGGGGAAATTTGGTTTGGTTTGGTGAGAAAAAACTACTTAATGAGATGGATAATGATAGATCTGTTTTTCCATTGAGAAAATGGAGTCAGTGTGTCAAGCAGAAAGATCAGGATCAAGGTCTAAAGTCAAATATTTTTAGGCCAAGATAACAGAGTCACTCAAGATCTTTGAGGCTGATTGGTGAAGTGGTTTAATCGGGATAAAGCGAAATCAAGGATTCTTTGATCCAGATAAGGAATGAAGAAGTAGGGGTAAATGAAAATTAGGAAGAAATTAAGGGTTCCCTAGTCTGGATATCAACAGAAAACATTAAAATGAAAACCAATAAATAACAGAGTGCTTTTAACAAATTCTGATATATCACTTCCCGATTTCACATTAAAATTTAGAACACATTTATGTATGAATGGAAAACATAAGAATATTTAACAAATAACATAAGAAAGTACTTCACTTAAGTGGCCCAACACATGAATCCTGAAATATGATGCTTTATTGATTTGATCCAGCCTGCCGACTTGAAACTTGATACCAAAACCCTTCATGTACAGAAAAATTGACTATAGAAATCTTCAGTAATTTATTCCACACTAATACTTCAAGTAATGAAGTATTTATACAAAAAGTAATACAAAATATCCTAGAACACTCCTAGGAATGTTTTTTGGAAATAAAATATCTTTTTACAAAAAGATAGTGACAACTGCATAACAAAATTGCAAGCTATCCTATTTATTTAAAATAAAATATCTTTCTTGTTGGACTTAGGCTGCAGCTAGCTGTTTGAGGTGTCTTCAACGCTGGCACTTGATCTTCAACTAGTTTTGAAGCTTTATCTCTAATTTGATTCTCTTTAACTTATACACTTTAACCATTGATACTCTTTAACCTGCTGTTTCACTGTTTTACTGCCTTTAAAAATCTGTTTTTATTGTGTAAAAACAACACTCTGTTTTTTTATCCTCTTTCACTGCAAACTATCTTTTTACGATAAATATATGAGTTTCTGCAAAAAAATCTTCATCTGGTAACTTAATCTTTGTAAGTTTTCTGAAATTCTCATAAGCCTTTGTATATCTAAAAAAGGTTGGCTTGACTACAAAGAGATGTTTTATCTCATGTTGTAAATAAAACAAGTTTTCAACACTCTTATGCAACACTTTACCTGTGGGAACTCCTTGCCAATCTGCCTTGTTCACTTGATCTCTAGCAAAGTCTCTTATCTTCTTGTTGTAATATTCTTGCTTCATCAGTTTATCATTGATAACAAGAATGTTTGGCAAGCCTTTTTGTCTTAATGTGTAAAACTTAACCATGAATTTAGTTATGGCTATGTCCATGTTTTGAAAATTCTCTTCCAACTGTTTCATTAAGTTTTTCTTTGAAAGCACCTTTCTTACCTCAAGAATTGTTTCAGTTATGTCAATAATTCCTATCTCATCCAATTCTTGCTTGTTTTTAGTGTTGATAAACTTGATTATTTCTTGAGCTTCTTCAGGTTTGGCACCAAGCTCTTCTTTAGTCTTCAATATTTCTTCTTTGGCTGCCTTAAGCAAGTCCTTCTGCTCATAAATTACTTGAATGGATGGCCAAGTGTCATTGATTGAATCAATGATCTTGGACCATAGCTAATTTTTGATGTAGGCCATTGGCTCTTTCAAGGTTAACTTTGCTTCAACCTTCTTTAACTGTTGACATAATCTTTTGGCTTTTTGTTTCTCTGTTTGAGCATTTATTTGTGCTAATTTATTGGCATCTTCCAAGTTCTTAATTTTCTCTTTCAATATATTGATATCATTATTCTGTATTGACATATCTTCCATGGTTTTAATGAGTTTACTGGCCTCATCTGATTGTTGAATTGCTAAAGTGGAAGATTCAGTAGCAAAAGTAGTGGAAGAAGTAATTCGCACAGCTGTGGCCAATGGTACTTTTGGTGCTAACTCTTCTGCTAGAGTTGAAGGGACTATTGTTGTTACCATGGGAATGACTGTAGGTGGAACACTTTGAGTTTTTGCAACTTCTCTTTCTTGGAAAAGCTTTTCCATTTAAATCTCCATCTCCTTGATCTGTGCTGTCATTTTTAGTATGAGACTTGTCATGTCATATTTTTGATTTGCCTCTTGCAAAATCTCCTTAGCTTGTGGATGTTCTGTTGGAGGTAGTTTCAGTTGCTTTCTAAGTGCTGCAATATCAACATTTGTCTTCTTCACTAATTCCTCTGCAGCTTTTACATTTGAAGGGTCATGCCCTACTTCAATCACCATTTCTTCTAAAGACTTTATTCTATTTTCTTTAGCATAGGAAGAAGCTTTTTCAATCCTAATCTGATCTCTCAAATTTGTTACAGTTTTATGGAGTTTCTGGGCAATCATTGCCTTTGTGGTCATATAGAATAAAGAATTTCTGAGCTTTTCTTGTGAAACTCAATCTGATCCAAGGGATGAATGCTTTCTACTGGAATTTAAATATTAGCTCTCTTGTAATATGATGTTGTTGTAGGTTTAGGCACTGTTGGCTGTAGTACTATCATTAGAAAATTTTAATTTTTATAATCAAAGGTTGAAAGCAACCTATTTTGAATTCCTGGAGTCTGCTCCAAGTACTGTGAATAGATCTCATTTTTTATCTCTTCATTCTTGGCCTTGATTTCTTTATATTTCTCTTTGATATCCCTGTCTTTATCTTCTACCTGTTGTGATGAAGATGCTTCCATGCTTTGTTGTTTTTCAATCATCTGTGTGTTTTAAGTATCAGGTTCCTGTTCATTTTCAATTATTGTAGTAGTCTCAGTGTTTTTCTTTGGATTCTCTTCATCTAAAACCTCAATTGTTTCCTTTTATTTGTCTGTTGGATTGATCTTAGGTTTCTTATTATACATGAGCTTAAATCTGGTTTCTGTTGTTGTTTCAACTGTATATGTGCCTTCTTCTCTGATTCTCTTTATGGTTATATCCTCCTGATTTACAGTCTTTAAAGTGTGACTAGTATCACCTTGTTTGAATATTTCTATTAATGTATTTTCCAACCATTCTTTTTGGTTGGAAAACTGTTCAATTTCAGGCTTTTTATCATGAATATATGGGGTTAATTTGCGCGTTTCACCCTCATTTTTATTGATAATTCCATAAGAATCAAAGTTCCACAAGAAAAATTTCATCAAATTTATATTCTAGCAATTGTTTCTTGCCTCTACCTTCCCTGTGATTGGATATGAAAGGACCCACCTAGTTTTTCAATTTAGGCTTGAGTCTTCTTTTTGACCCAATTTTTTATAGAATATGAGTTTAAAATTTCCCTTATAAGCTCTAAGAAAACACTCTCATCTTCAAATGGTGGCAATTTTTAGGGCCAAGAGGTTTGACCCATAGACTCTAATCTATGTGTGATTTTGGTAAAGGTACGATCACCGGTTACCTTATGCTCGATGGTAGCAAAAATTTCTTTATCTCATCACTTATCCTTGGCTGTACACTGTTTGTAAGCACATTTATCAATGGGTGAAAAAAACAGTCTATGAAATCCACATAAGTGAACTCAGCTGATTATTTTCTGATTAGAGAAGTCCACAAAATAACTGATAGTGGATTACCTTCTACATCCAACTTCTGAAGGGTTATTGGGAATTTATCTGCTTGGAAGTAAAGGAACATATGAAAGATGAAGGAAGTATATCTAAAAACTCCTTCAGTGGGAAGTTTTGCAAGCTGATCATGGTTACTATCAAATATATATTCAACATAGTTATAAATGACTTTGTGGGGTTGAATAGGCACAAAAGTGGATAGAAAACCAAGTATAGACTCATCAGTGTGCTCATCAGTAAAATAACCAAGGATAAAGGACAACATTGAAATAACATGTCTTGATCCTTCAGGTAATTTGGAGGATGAATATGGAGGGTTAATCTTTGGGATTTCAACATATGTAGGCATGAATGTTTGGAAGATCTGAAATATTTTAGGAAAGTCTAATTCAAGATAAAGCTTTGTAAGAGTTTCTATGGATAATGGGACTGTATTAGGATCTAGTTTCAACTGAAGCATTTGGTTTATGGATTCTATAGCGATGGTGAACAATAATTCTTTCTCAGCATTAAAAATAGCTCTTAGGTCAGGGTAATAGTGATATTGACACAATATAATGACCTATGGACACTGATGGGTATGGGGAACTACATATTTGGGAAAATTGGACTCCCAAATTTGAACTTCATCTCCCTGATCCAAATCTTTTTCTAGACTCTAGCAGTGGAGATCAAGAAGATTGAGTTCAATTACTGGATCAGTTATTTTATAATCAACATCAGCTAAAGGGGTATGCTCAACATATACAACAAGAGGTTGTAGTGGATTTATGACAATGGTGCTTTTAGAAGCCATTACTGGATTTTTTCTTGACAATTTAACCCTCTGGATCTTAAAAAATCAGTTTTTTGGTTTTTTATACTCTTCTGTAAGCTTAAACTGTTTACAAAAGGTATTTTTGGTTTGACATAGGTATTTTGAACAACAATAGGTTAAATTATGGTTTATTCTGGTTCAAACTTTCAATTTCGCTCGAAAATCAATCTTTTAAACTTTTTTACAGACTGAGGAAAGGTTTAACAAGGGTTTCCTGTTCTTTTATTGGATAAAACAGGCCTAAAACAATCTAATTCATGCACAAAGGGATTTTGAATATTTGTAAAGGTTTTTTAAATCAATCAGAAGTTCTCTAAGGGTCTGTAATTACCTAAACTTCTTCAATTTTCTTAAAACACGTTACAGTCTTCAGAAAACTGTGAATTTATCGGGGTTTCTAAAGAAAATATGACTTTTGAAGGAAATTAGGATATTTCGTTTAAGCAGACAGGCTTTACGAGGATTAAATTTAGAGAATGATTCTTTTCAAATGACGGGAGGGTATTTTTCTTGAAAAATACCTGTTATTTTAGGTATATGACTTGAAAATAGGGTTTTTGGAAGTCTGTGAGCTTTCAGAAGCTGTTTGAAGTATTTTTGGATGAAAACATGAGGCCTTGAAAAGTTGCAGCAATGAATTGGGCCGAATTTCTTTTTTTTGGTGCATGAAAAGGGGGCAACGACGACGTTTCTTCAATCGGAAACAGTTAAATGAAAAAAAAAATGCAGAAAAATGTTTAAACGCGTGAATATGCATTTTTATAGAAAATGTGGGTTTTGAAACAGTGTCTACGTTCAATGCAGGTTAAATCAAATTGGAGGTGGTTTGGCACCAAGGAGTTGAATATCAGCAAGCATTTATCGCATGAGATGAAGGTAGTAAATGGTTTCGCTCAAAGGAATGTGATCCTATACGAAATGGATGCGTGGAGGAGAGAGGGGACGGTAATACCGCCCATGTCGCAAATCCAAAAATAATTAATCGTCACATTATTGAAATTGCGATATGGCTTGTAGTTCATCGGATCTGGCAGAAGGATTGTGAACGGTCCAAATCTATCGATGAAGTTGCTGGGCGGATGGGCGTGGGGCTTGGGATCTTTTGAGAGAATCCCTAGGAATTAGTTGAGTCAAAAGTGGATTTAGGATTTCTAGGATTTAGTTGAGCAAATTATGGATCTGAACCAGAATTGGTTGCAGTATCCTTTTGTATATATTTGTAATCCTCAAAGGCATTAAGAGACCATTCTTAGATAGGTAATAGAGGAGATGTGATTGTAAGCCTACAAAGAGAGAGAGAGAGAGGGATGAGAAAAGTCCACTGATAAAGAAAATCAGGCCGAGAGAAGGTTTCATTACTGTAATTATTTGATTGTGAATATAAGACTCATTTCCGAGTTTATGTTAGTGCAGTGAATTGGTGTAATTCCTAGTTTATTAATGAATTATAAAAACTGCATGTGTAATTAGAGTGGTGCAGGGGAAGTGTGATTGGCCCGGGGTTGTAATTTGGGTCTGGCTACTGGCCTTTGGAAATATATATATAATTTGTCGTATTAATAAAAAATATGAAAATAGTGTGAGTAATGAGATGGAGTTTTGATGTCTATGTTGACTTAATGATTTGTCTTTTGGAGCGTTGTGTCTGAGATGAGATAGAAAATAAGAATGGAGTGAAGCCGTAGTGACTAATTTTGGGAGTCTCTGTGTTATGATATTTCAGCCGAGAGGAGAAAATCGATTACATTTTCCTGAAGGCAACAACCCATGATTTTCCTTTACATTCCAGAGAAAGCGTGAAGATTCAAGACAGACGGTGGAGATCAATCACAAAATTGAAGTGATAGCATTGGACGGTGAGGATCATATCGTAGAGATGAAGCGAGAATTGACGGTCAAGATCACTTCAAAAATATAAGTGGGATAACATATGAGGATCCACATGTCGGCATATGATTCCATCGCATATCGCATTCAGCAGAAAGAGTTTCGGGATTGCGATTTTATGATGAGCATTGAAGTTGCGATAGTTGAAATGTGATAAAACAATAAGTTGTGATTTTCGATAAAGCATGAGTTGCGATAATGTGATATAGAATCTGCGATGTATTATTGTGATGGGAGTCTCAATAATGTGAAGCAGTCATGTACAACAAGTAAAAATTAGGGTAAAGGTAAGTTGAAGCGTTTAATGTTAAAGCGCACAAATGAAGGATTATTTTGGGTTTTGACCTGAGATTCCACAAAGCCTGTTATTGATGATTATCCCGTGTGATCGAGATTCTTTTCCTTTTAAATTTAAGTATTGAAGTATGAGGTTGGATTGAAGGGAGCTTCCGCATTTTTAATTTTGATAATAATTAAGTGGGCTTGTAAAGGTTAAGAGGTTTTATGAACCTATCCGGATGGGCCAAATTCAGAGCGTATACTATTTTTTGAGTATAATCCTAGGAGTAGAGTGGGCTTAGCGATTAAAATGCATCATTTGGTATCAGAGAAGTAAAATATCTTTTTGGAGAAATTTAGAGCAGAGTTATGTTCTTGAAGTTATATGTGCATAATACAATTGTGATTGTAGGAAGAAGGATCAGATTTTAAATCTGACAGGTAGAAGACACACAGAGATAAAGTGTGGCAGAATATGGAGAATAATTGATACTCTTGAAGAGAATTTGCAGAGTCAAAGGAACAAGGAATAGTCCATTCAAAGTGCATATGAAAGGTGGAACAAGATCATACAGAAATCTGGAAGGTGATATGGTATGTTTTTATTTTAACTTTGGTTTGAGAATATGTTTGCATATTTCAGGTTGCAGACAAAGAGGGAATATCTCAGCAAAAGAAAAGAAAAAGGACTTGTAAGAAGAAGGAACAGTTGCGTTCTTGAAGGCAGAGTAAAGTGGATACTCTGAAGGAAAGTGAAAAAGAACCTAAATGTTCCAGGTGAAGGTTGGACAAAGAGAACAAGAGTGTTCTCAGAAGAAAGTGGAATTGCAGTAGCCAAGGAGTAAAGGAGTTGCTCAATAGAGGTTCCAGAGATAGAGAACCCGTGTTACCAAAAGACCGAGCTTAAAGGAGAGAAGGCTTGGTGAGGTACTTGCATCAGGTATGGAGACTTGCTGAGAAAGAGAGGCTTAGTGCAGTTCACAAGTGAACAGATGCAATTCACAAAAGACATAAGAATGAATAGTGATAGTCATAACAGAGGTTTAGAGAGAAGCCACAACAGAAGAAGAGTGAAGAAAGATGCCAAAGCAAATGGCATGGGAAAGAAGATGAATGATGAAGAGTATGAAAAAGAAAAGGTCGAGATAAGAATCCATGTTAGTTTGTTGATGGAGCTGTTACAAAGAAATAAAGAAGACCAGAGGTATGGTTATATAATGAGAAATAAGGTGAAATGGCACAAGATACAAGAGAATATAGAGCATTAGGTGAATAATTAGTTAATAGAGGACCTTAGGAATCTTGAGCATATAATTGATGTTCAATTGAGGTTGGAGAAGTTCAAAGGAGTTGAGCTACAACAAAACAAAGTTGCTGGTTAAGAACAAGTTCCTTATGAAATTGAAGATGGAGAAATGATGTCTGAAACATCAGTTGAGGCTACTGAGCCTTATGATTTTGAAATTAAAAATTTGTGTATGTCTGCAGGTGTAATATATGATGATGTAAAATCTTTGGGTATTGTCAAAGAGGAGGAAGAGGAGAGACAAAATCTGAATTCTGTTTTAAAGAAGGATGAGAAAGTTAGGTCTCATGAGGAAGCTCATACACACTTGGAGGAAAATATTTCTTTTCAACATACTTCTAGAGCTGTAAGTAGAGGGAGTTTGGCTTATATGGGTAGCCAAAAGAAAGTAGAAGAGAAGGAATATATCAAGCATACAAATTTAACGCTTGAGGAAGCTAACATAGAGATTTTATTATTAGAAAATATGTTAAGGGAGTCCGAGTCAAACCTTGGATTGATACCTTAGGTAAATAATTTAATTTTTAGTAATATTGATGAAGAAATGAGGTTTCTTGAGGGATGCATATGTAGAGATGTGAATGAGGAAGATTCAGTCAACCCAGAAGGACAGATGGAAGTGTCACATAACAGTGACAAAGTGAAGAATAGTAATGAAGAGGAATATGGGACATATATGTCTCATGCTAAAGAAGAATCATTATTAGAACTGAAGGAGACTAAAATGACTACGAGTATTATTCAAGGAGCTGAAGGACAACTATGGGATGTTGTCAAGGAAAAGGAGGAGAGTTATGTTGGAATTGATAAGCGACATAGTGATGAGGTGTTTGAAAGGAATCAAATAGAAAGTGAGTTGTTGAACTTTTTGCTGGAAGCATTTGAGCATGAGAAAGGGATTACAGACATTGATAGAAGAATGTCTCAAGTTTTGGTTGAGACAAAAACAAATATTAGTTTGTTAAACTATATTATGTTAACTAATATATAGAGAAGTGTGAGTAAAAATGTTACTGCAGTTAGGGAATTGGAGAGCAGTTTACTTTTTGAAAGTAAATTTGTAGACAGGGAGAAACAATTGGATATTGCAAAGGGAGATATATTCAAGGATATTCAATAAGTTTGGGTGGCATAAATAGCAATATCTATAGCAGTATCTAGAGAAATCTCAAGAGTAATAGCAGAAGTTGGAGCAAAAAAATCTAAAGAAGATAAACTGGACATGGAGATTGAACGAATAAGAGGCTTGTTAAACACCATGTTAAGCAACCACATGGTGTATGAGAAAGATAAACACACACAACAAGAAACTCAACACACAATGAAGGATAAGCGTGTAGCTCTCTTATTTTTTCCATTATACATGATGTACATTTATAATACAATGGTGTGACTCTTGGTTTCACATTCCAAGGTCACTTGGACTCCATTGTGACTTTTTGTATTCCACACCTACCCATGTAGGATTAGGTGTTCCAACATCCCCCCTTAATCCAAAGGGGTATGTGTGAGTCCAAGAAGAGAGTTGTAATACAAATCTACAAAGTATACATGGCAGCACTTGGGCTGAATCAACTCTCTGAAATGTTGGCAAAAAGAGGTGGTTTAAGGATGACCACCAACACTGGAACACAATACTTGTTGCAGTTCCTGGAACTCTTCCAAAACTGGCAAGAAGCTGAAAGCTTCTGCTAGAGGAATTGTCCCTCATATAAAAAGGGAGACCTTCAACCTAAAAGAAGGGAGGTCTACTACCTGTGATGGTTTTAGGATTACCAACAACTCTGGAATGCTTGAAGCATTTCCTAGAACTCAACCAAAGCTGGCAAGAAGCTGAAGGCTTCTGCTAGAGGAAGTGTTCCTCATATATGAAAGGGAGACCTTCGACCTAAAAGAAGGGAGGTATACTACCTGTGATGGTTTTAGGTTATCCACCAACCAAAGATGATGGTTTAAGGTTGTCCACCAACCGAAGGCATGCTCATGGGCATCCGTGTCTCTAGCTACATCTCTGAATCTGGAATGACGAATTGTGGCTCAGGCTCGCTTGAACTGCTGGCTACAACTCTGAACATGGAATGAGAGATTGTGGCTCAGGCTCGCTTGATCTGATGTCGAAGCTTGTACATGACCACCATTTCCCCCCCTGTCAGGGACAAGGTGAGATGATGGCGAAAACTCAACTGCAAGTTTGCTCAATATCCATGAACAAGTTCTAACATGTGTCTTAAACATCTTCTTGGCTGCTGATGCCCATTGCCAAGAAGCGATCCATCCAAGATGAATCTTGGTTCTTGCAGGAGGCTTGTGTCTGAAGCATCTGTCTGAAGAATGGGTGTGCCGACCACAGTGTTTGCATGGATGAAGATCAAAACAGTGATCTTTCATATGGCCAACTCGATCACAGTGTTGGCATTTCTCAATCTGTTGTGGAAGTGGAACAGGATCTGGAACAGCTGCAGGTGAACTGTCATACAGGAATCTGGCACTTTGAAATATGATGGGCTTGGTGTAGTCCGGAATATGAAAGGTCACATCCTTGTCATATCCAAGACCAGTTCGATGCTTGTTGTGGACAAGCTCTTCCCAAGGTCTGATGATGGGCTTGAGAAGTGCAGGCTGAGCTGCTGCATCTGCATGTACATCTGCTCTAGTACAAGGAACTGAATGGGAATCAACTGGAACTTTGCTGACTTGCTGCTGATGGGAGTCTTTCACAATGTTCTGAACAGAAACAGGTTCAGAATGGTGACTCTTTTGCTGAAGTTCATCTTGTTGGAGCTGAGATTCCAACTGCAAAAACTCAATCTTTTCTTGTGCATCTAGCAAACAATTTTTAATGTTACAAAGAGCATTCTTGCTCATTCTTATCATATCATCAACATTTGAATGAATGAGGTTACTCAACAACTCTAATGCCTCATTGATTTTAGCCATTTTCAACAACTTAGGCTCAAAAAATGAAAGGGTGTCGGCTTCAACCGAAAATGCACCCGTTTACAATGTGATTCAACTTCCTTTCAAACAAATACAAATGACTCAAGAGAAATTCCAACTATGGAATTCTCAAAGTACAAAATCTGCTGATTGCAACTATGAAGAAGCAATACAATGTCAGTTCAATACAATATGTAGCAAAAATGTGCAACAAAACACTGTGTAAGAGGCCTTTAAGGCAGCTGAATTTTCTTCTTGAAAAGCGGTGTTTTGCACCAAAAACAACTCAACTCAACTCAACAAAAGGAGGAGGTTCACAAGCTTGGATGCTTGACCTTGCTGTACTACAGAAATAGAGCTTAAGAGAAACTCCACAAATCAGACATTTTGTGTCCAAGTAATGAATGCCACTGCTGTTCAAAATGAGGAATAAATTGTCTTCAAATGTAAATCTCTTGCAGAAAATCACCCTTCTATGTCAATGCCACAAATCACAATGCAAAACTACAATTTTCTCTATGTATACTATCCATTTATTGATATGTCATTTTCTCTTTGCTGTTGTACATTTTCTCTTTATGCTCTTCCTCTCTTCCTCTCTCTCTGCTGTTTTTTTTTTAATTAATTAAAAACTAATTAAAAAAAAGGATTAATTGAAATGGGAATTAATTAAAAGGAAGGGGGAAAGCACACGTAAGAGAATTTTTTATTTTTTATTTTGTAAAAGGAATTAATTTAAAAATTAAAAAGGAATGGAGGGGGTTAAAATTGTGGGAGGGAAATTTATTTAGGGAGAAGAAATTTTATTTTTTTTATTTTTTTTATTTATTTTTTATTTAAAAAAGGGATTAATAAAATATGGGAAGGGGAGTTTATTTAAAAGGGGAAGGGGGATTTTAATAATAAAAATAAAATAAAATGGGAGTGTATTTACATAAGGGAGGGAGAATTAATTTTAAAGGGAGAAGGTGGCTTTTTAATAATAAAAAATTAAAATGGGAATGAATGGGAATGGATCTACGTAAGAGAGGGAGTAGAGTTGAGGAGTCGGGGGTGAGGGAGTGAGGTAGAAGGGTCGGGCTGCAGAGTGGGAGCGATGGGGAGATGAGGGGTGGGGTGTGTTGAGTGTGAGGGGTAGGGGAGTTGGTGCGAGGTTTGAGCGATGAGAGCTGTGTGTTGAGCGTAGTGAGGGCGTATAGCAAGGGGAGGGGAGAGAGGCTAACGGATAGGGAAGGGGAAGTGCGAGGTGGTGAGGGGGTATGGTAAGGGTGGGGTGTGTAGAGTGTGCGGCGGAGGGGGGGTCGGCCGAGAGGGGGACGAGAGAGACGCGGGTAGAGCGAGCGGGGAGTGTTGAGTTGGATGGAGTAAGGGGAGTCGGGCGTGAGTGAGTTGAGGAGCGGTGAATATAGTGGGTGGGGAAGAGGCTGTGTGAGCTGCGTGGGGTTTGAGTTGGGGAGTTGCGAGAGAGAAATTTGAAGGCCAAATTTTTATTTATTTATTTATTTATTTTATTTTTTTAATTAAAACATCAGAGTAGAATAGCAGAGGACAGCAGGAAATTTATGGCAGAGTGCTTTTCAAGAAATATACAGCAAAAGAATTTGCAAAGATTGTCAAAAAAACTTCAAAAATTTTCCAGTAGCCCAGCAATAAAGAAATGGACTTTAAAAATGTAGAATTTTCCAGAAGATTTCAGCAGTAAAAACCCAGATATTTGCACAAATTTTTCAATGAAAAACTCATAAATTTTTCTTTTAGAAACCCTCTTTAAATAGTAGTCCAGCAGCTCTTCAAAACGCAGAATGTAATAGTTAGAAATTGCAAGAAAAATGAGCAGTGAGAAAACCTTCAGATGCACAACGCTGATTTTCTTCAAAGCCACTACTGCTCTTCTTCAAAACCACTTTCTAAATGCTACCAATTTCTGAATGCGGCAAAATGTCTGCTGCAACAATCTCTAAATGCTGCAAAAATGCCAAGAATTTTGCAGATATGCACAGGCCATAAACACAAATGGCTCACTCAATGTTGAGCTGGTTATGGATGTATCAGCTCCGATACCATGTTAAACACCATGTTAAACACACACATGGTGTATGAGAAAGAATAAACACACACACACAAGAGACTCAACACACAATGAAGGATAAGCGTGAGGCTTTCTTATTTTCCATTATACAAAGATGTACATTTATAGTACAATGGTGTGACTCTTGGTTTCATATTCCAAGGTCACTTGGTCTCCATTGTGACTTTTCGCATTCCACACCTACCCATGTAGGATTAGGTGTTCCAAAAGGTTGATGAAGAAAATGTCTCGAGAAGAAGACAACAAAAAGAAAGAAAAGGCACAAGCAGCAAGGAAAAGACAAACTGACAAAATGTGAAAGCATAGCCGGTGGCGCAAATACAACATTAAGTGTGGAGACCTAGGAGAACAAAAAAAACAACAAAACAATAGAAAGGAAGAGAGGCAACCAAAGAAAAATTACAAACTAAGGTTTGGGATCCATGATGAATTCCATCGGCATTGAAGACACATGAAAAGCACATGATACGGAGATCATGATTATTTTTCACCTTGGGAGTCTGATGCAGGAGAATCATGGTTCCAAATTTTGTACATTTAGTAGAATCTAGGGGGTCTTATGTTTTCAAGGGAGTTGGTTCCCTAAGTATTTACTTAATGTAATTTTCAATGTTTTGAGTGATTTTATGTGAGAACTTTAGAATAGTATTTAATTAAATATTGTGAGGCATATTTGTAAATGTTCTCAAATGTAGGAGAACATAAGTGATTAGTGAGGGTTGAGATATTATGAAATATTGTAAATCTTAGATTAGAAATTGGTTTCATGATTTTGTGGAACTAGACAGGATCCTTAGGAATTAGTTGAGTCAAAAGTGGACTTAGAGGATTTTTAGGATTTTGTTGAGCAAATTATGGACATGAACCAGAACTGGTTACAAAATCATTCTGTATATATTTGTAAGCCTCAAAATAATTAGAGTGATCATTTTTATTGGGTAATTCAGTAGGAATAGAGGAGATTTTATTGTAAGCCTACGGCCAGAGAGAGGGATGAGAAAAGGCCACTGATAAAGAAAATCAGGCCGAGAGAAGGTTTCATTACTGTAAATATTTGATTGTGAATATAAGACTCAATTAAGAGTTTATGTGGGTGCAGTGAATTGATGTAATTCCTGGTTTATTAATGAATTATAAAATTGCGAGTGAAGTAAGAGTGGTGCAGCGGAAGAGTGGTTGGCCCGGGGTTGTAATTTGGGACTGGCTATTGGCCTTTGGATTCTGTCGTATTAATAAAAAATACGAAAACAGTGTCAGTAATGAGATGGAGTTTTTATGTCTATGATGAGTTAATGATTTGTATTTTGGAGCATTGTGTTTGAGATGAGCCAGAAAACGAGAATGGAGTGAAGCCGCAGTGATTAATTTCAAGAGTCTCTATGTTACGAGATTTCAGCTGAGAGGAGAAAATCGATTACATTTTCCCGAAAGCAGCAACCCATGATTTTCCTATAAATTCCAGGGAAAGCATGAAGATTGAAGATGGACGGTGAAGATCAAATCGCATAATTGAAGTGAGAGCATTGGAAGGTGAGGATCATATCGCAGGGATTAAGCGAGAATTGACGGTCAAGATCACTTTGCAAATATAAGTGGGAGAATAGATGAGGAGCCACGTGTCGACATACGGTTCCATCGCATATCGCATTCAGTGGAAAGAGTTTCGATATTGTGATATTACGATGAGCATTGAAGTTGCAATAATTGAAATCCGATAAAACAATAAGTTGCGATTTCCAATAAAGCCTAAGTTGTGATTATGTGATATAGAATCTGCAATGTCATATATGCGATGAGGAATATGCGATGTATTATTGCAATGGGCGCCTCGGTAATGTGAAGTAGTCACATACAAAAGGTAAAAAGCAAGGTAAAGGTAAGTTGAAGAATTTAATGTTAAAGTGCACAAATGAAGGATTATTTTGGTTTTTGACCCGAGATTCCACAAAGACTGTTATTGATGATTATCCCGTGTGATCAAGATTCTTTTCCTTTTAAATTTAAGTATTGAAGTATAAGGTTGGATTGAAGGGAGCTTCCACATTTTTAATTTTGATAATAATTAAGTGGGTTTGTAAAGGTTAAGAGGTTTTATGAACCTATCCAGATGGACCAAATTTGGAGTGTATACTATTTTGTGAGTATAATACTAGGAGTAGAGTGGGCTTAGCCATTCAAATTGCATCAATCTCCCCAAACTATATTTGGCACTCAACATCCAAAATCCCTGTAAGAGAAACCCTTTTTTGGAGAAACCATCAAGAAACTATTCAAAGCAGCGCTAACTATTAGTTTTTTCTTAACTATTAATTATTAATATGACGGTCTAAGAACCTTCAATCATCTAAAATTCCATCCAATGGTGGACAACAGTTCAGAGTGGTAGCTAAGGGAGTTATTTTCAAAGAGAAACGCCTTATGGCGTAAATATTATATGACTCACACTTACAACTTGAAGTAGTTCAACTGATGATCAAACTCTTCAATCTTAAATTGAAAGACGATGATCCCCGTGCCTTAGCCTCTGAAAGTAGAGCTATCATGCATGATGTAGAAGCCACAAGTGTTAAAATGGATGTTCCTCTCACAAATTTCATCAAGGAAATATATCCCATCACTACCTTCAATCATTACAAGCTAGTAGAAAAATTAAAGAGATTACTTTTGAATTTCTTGTGGAAAAATTTGTTGAAAGAGAGAGATTTTGGGATGTTGGCGAAAAGTCAGGTCTCGCGGGCAAAGACCCAGGTTCAAGGGTTGTGGCCAACAAGGGGTCCGGTGTAGTCTAGGAACACGCCGGCATTTTCACCCCTCTCTTGGAGAGCAGTGCGTCTCACCCGAGGCGTGCTGCGACCACATGCATAAGGGGATGAGATCACTGGTAACGAATAAACCCGCAACCAAAGAAAGAAAGTGCATCCATTACATATACCAAATTACACATGCAAGATCACTAACTAAGTATTCAGACAGTCGCAACTTAAAATTTTAAATCAGTGTAAACACATTACAGCACATGAACAACTCATTGAAACAGCAATCTTCCCTTATATTATTCTTCTAGCCGAGCACATGATTACATAGCTTTCTCTCTGATAACTCACAAGTCTGATACAGATGGATTTTAGAACAGAAAGGAAGAACATAGAAGGTACGAAGCCATAGGAAGAACAAGCATGATTCTTCCGCAGCTGCTCTACGCGTCCTTCCCTGTCTTGATCCTCGCGACTTCTCTCATATCCATTCAACCTTCAACACACACCTTCTTTTCAGCCGGGTGATCGTTATTTATTCACCCGCTCCTCGCGACTGACAGCTTCTCTGTGTCTTCACTCTGGCTTTTCCCAGCTTCTCTTCTGATGTCTGTGTGTTCTACTTTCTGTTTTCTGCTGTGTTTCTTTCATCTGCACTTATCTCTGCTCGATCTCCAGCTATCGAGTGCTTCCGCGCCACCTTGGTAGCTCCGCAACTCCCGGTCGTTGCGGCGCGGTCGCGGTTGCCATGTGTATTTATTCCGCAACTCAAAAAGAGTCCAAGTTCAAAATGTCTTGGCCAAGAGTTCAAAACTTTAACAAAAACAAGGGCCCCAACAGGCCCCGACCACAATTCTTTGACTCGTCCGCGAGTCAATCACAAATAACAGTTTCTACTTCCATTCCTCCGCTGGCTTCCGTGCCCTGCTCTGCTGTTCCTTCTTCCACCGGCCTTTCCTGCTGTGCTCCGCCATCCGGTTGGCCAAACAAGGGCCCCAACTCCGGGACCCGGCGGAGTGCTGATTCTCAGAGCTCTGTGAAGGTCGCCACTGCTTGCTGCCATTCCTGCATCAGCAAGTCGGCGTCTTGCGAGATTTGGTTGGCGGTGGCTTCGTCTATGGGCGTCGGGGCAGCCCCGAACAGCGTGGCGAGCTGGCCCTCGGCCTTGGCATCCAGCTGGTGCATAGCGTCAGCATGGGTGCGAAGGGGCGGACGAATCTCGCGGATGACGTGCTTGGTCGCTGCTGATTCGGCCTCAGTCATCTGCATGTGAAGTTCCAGCTCGTCCGACTGGGCGTAGAGCTGATCCAACCTTGCAGGGTCCGTGGTCGCCTGAATGTCCCGGGCAATCTGTTGCAGCTGGGCAGCGATGGGCTGCGTCTTGACCGTTAGCGCGAGGGAGCATTCTTGTAGACTTCGCAGAAGGGCAGAGGCTGCGGCTGCAGTGGAATGTAGAGTGGCTTGCATACTGACTGCCTGCGTCTGTTTGGCAGTCACCTGTCCTGAATGGTCCCTGGGTGGATCTGGAAGGGTAGGCCGTGCGGCTAACGCCGCTTGTAGCTCCTGGTTCTCCCTGCAAACAATAGTGAAAACTTCCCTGAGGTGGTGAGCCTGTAGTGCGATAGTGTCCTCCTCGATTTTGGTGGGAAGTGGAGCATGGTGAGCCCGTGCAGCGGGCCATACGCTGGAGATCGCCTGGATAGCAATGTTGACCTGCTCTTGGAGGTTGGTATTCTCCCGCAGCAGCTGATTGCGCTGTTCAGTAAGCGCCGTGATCTGATTCCGCTGCTCGGTGCACCGCCGCTGTAGCTCTGTGTGAATCTGCTCGGCCTTGAGGGCCGCCCGCTGAATGAGCAGGTACAGCTGTGCTGGACTCAATTGTTCTGCATTTGTTGTGCTGGGTGCACCCTGCTCTGGCGTCTGTTCTTGTGAAGATTGGCCCATGGCCGCTGGTCGGCCTGAAGTCTCTGGAGGATGGACTGGCGTCTGCTGCTGCACCGAAGTGGCCATATCAGGCTCTGGCCGGTCCTGCTGCGTGGTCTGCTCTGTGGAAGGGGTGGCCGAATCAGCCCCAACTGTGGCTGGCTGGACAGATATAGTGGGAAGAGGATCCCGGGATGTGGCCACGGGGTCAACCGGTGGTACCACGGCTGCAGTACTGGAGGTGACCTCCGCCCCGTGGTCACCGCCGAAAAGTTCCTGGATCAAAGAATCTGACACAGTGGCTGATGAGTTGGACGGATTGGGGGAGGTGGCATGTGGTCGGCTGGTGGAGGGGGCGGTGGATGGAGTGAAAGAGGTGGGAGGGAGACGAAGGTTGAGGAAATCTGCCGGATCAATCAGCGGTTCCTCCGGAATCAAAGTTGCTGTGGGCGGAGTGGCTGGTGGATCATCCTCCGTAAGATCCACCATTGGATCTGTGACCGTAGTGCGGGCCCTTTTGGATGGAGGTGGGTCGGAGGAATCGGGTTCGGGGCCCGGTTCACCCATTGGTGTGATGAGGGGGGTGGCAGAAGTGAACAGGTTAGTGGGAATGGGGGAAATGAGGGGGACGGTATTGGAGAGACCACGGGACCGATTAATACGAAATTCAGCAAAAGAAGGAAATATAGGGGCACCACTTGAAGCAACCTGGGTTGCCACATTGAGTCGCCGTACCTGGTCGTTGAAATGCTCGACGATGGGGACCAGCGATTCGGGCAGGTCCGGTGCGGTCCCAGCTACATCTGGTGTTGTTTCCGCCGCAACTTGTGAAGATCCCCCTGCGTCGGTCGCGGCAAGCTGTTGTGCGGCCCTCATCCCCCCAAAATCGTAGAAGATGATTCCGTCGCGGACATGCTGGACAACCCCCGGCCACGCAGAGACCTCCCTGTGGAAAACGTTATCGTTCAACTGGAAGCGAAGGGGCGCCATATGAAAGGTGTGGTGCGGTACGCAAGTTGGCCGGATGAAAGTGTGGTTGTGGCTGACTCCAAACCACACCTGTTCACTGTATTCATCCAACAGGTGCCGGGGCACCCGTTGCTGGTGAGTGACCACATCGGTCATCATCCCATACCACGCCCGGAACGCTTCTGCGTTCACCTGCTTGGTGCTGGGATCCATGGACACCTGCCAGGGGGTGTATTTCATCGCCAGCGGCTGGCTTATGGTCGTCTCCGCCGGATCCCGGATAGGAGGAAGGTGCCATTTCCACATGGCGAACGCCAAGATCAAGTACCCATAAATAAAACTGGTAGTCCGCTTGTAGTTGTCTTCGCAAGCCGCGAAGAGTTCCTTCAACACAAACGAGCTCCAATTCAACCTGGCTCCCTGGACGCAATGCTCAGCAATGGAAATTGTGTCCAGAGTGCACTCTCCCTTCGTGTAGTGGCGCATGGTCTTGCTAGCGATCAGGTAGCAAGCGAACCGGATTTCTGGTACGTTTATCAAATCTATTTTGGCACCTTTACCACCCCTGCGAGTGCCATACTTGGTATAGAGGTCCGCGTCAGCCGACTTTCGGGCGCGCTTGGAGGATGTCTGGCCCGCAGTGGAGACATCTGCACCAGTTTGAGATAGCCCCGTAAGCCGATTAATGTCTGCGGTATGTATTGGAATTTCTTCATTAAGCCACAGGGACCCGTTCTGCACCCGACTGAGGAGGAACCGGGTACATTGTAGAGCTGGTCCTGTAGTTCCAAAGACGGGAAGACTCCTCAAATTCATCAAAGTCGACCGCTGTAGGCCCCGGAATTCTGGACGCATCCGACTGTTGGAGCTGCTCCCGGGCGTGTAATGGTGCTCCATGTATATTTGCCAATGGAGGTGGGGAAACTCAGCCGGGTCGGACAAGTTGGCGTCCATACATGGTGCATTGTCATACTTGCCGACTAGCGACTCTACACGGTGAATTCTGCTATCTAACGCTGGTTCAGGGACTGAGAGGAGAGCTCGCGGCATCTTGGCGCGCCGCTGATAGACTTGGACGATTCTTTTGTAACTTCTTTCGAGGTGCTGTGTGCTCTGATACTGCGAATGCTCCGGAGTCGCTGCAACTTCCAAATTGAACTGGTCCGTCATCCTCTTGCTGATAGCCTTCATGCAAATTGGGCCATCTGCTGGCACGCGCGGAGTTGATGAGACTCCATAACGA
This sequence comes from Pinus albicaulis, assembly GCA_034641835.2. Classification (NCBI taxonomy): domain Eukaryota; kingdom Viridiplantae; phylum Streptophyta; class Pinopsida; order Pinales; family Pinaceae; genus Pinus; species Pinus albicaulis. Next base: position 895,905,275 of record CM076583.1, on the reverse strand, counting down.
CAATTAATTCTTGCTATCTTTCTTGCCTGCGATAATCGTGCGATCAATCGCAGGCCTGTGTGTAATCTGACAGTTGCTGACGGCGTCATGGGGAGATGGGCGGACTCGACGGCTGAGGGAACTGCGGGTGATGGCAAATGATTACGATATGATTACTGTCTATTAAGGGAATTTATGACCAAATCTGAGCGATCCTACGGACTGACAAAAGGACTGACGGAAATGACCTGGACTGACACTGGCACGAGGATGGATCCTACGTGAACGACACACTGGACTGGCGCGGTGACATGCTGGACTGGCGCTGCGACACGCTGGACTGGCCAGCCCCGACCACAGTCGGTTGCGGTATGGTTACCGCAACTGACGGTTTATTTGACTGATTGCAAAGGAACGGAAAAGACTACCTACGCTCATCCCGGTTGCGGGAGAGTTATTCAACTACGCTACTCTACGGGTTCTCTCGGTTGCGAGAGTTATTAATGAAAAGTGAGAAAGTACCTACTCCTGGTAGGGTTTCAGGCGTGCGCCATTCACCCATCCCGGAAGAACTGTGCCGTCCAGTTGTGCCAACCGAACGGCTCCTGAGTCGCGGATCTCGATGACGAAGTACGATCCCAGCTAGTGCATCTGGAGCTTGCCTGGAAACTTCTGGAACCGGCTGTCGTATAAGAGAACTTTGCCGCCAACTTGGAAGGCTTTGGTTTTGATGTGGCGGTCGTGCCACGCTTTCTGCCTGGCCTTCTGGACCTTTTGGTGGAATTCCGCGAGGAATCGAGCCTCATCCAGCTCCTGTAGCTCCTGGAGGTGTTCCCGAAGTGACACCTCTTCTGAGAATTGAAGGGACGTTGCGATCAAAAGGCTGGGTACGGTGAACTCGGCGGGAATCACAGCTTCCCGGCCATACACCAACTAGAATGGCATCTGGTTGGTCAAACGTTTTACCGTGGTCCGGTAAGCCCATAATGTCGCTGGTAGCCGCTCATCCCAATCGTCCCGCTGAGCATTGCAAATCTTAGTCAAGCCCTTTTCAAGAATCTTATTGAAAGCTTCCACCGTACCATTGGCTTGCGGGTGGTATGGGCTGCTTTTGGGATGCTGAACCATAAATGTGTCCAGTAGTGACTTGACCGTGGCATTAATGAAATGCGTACCCTGATCGCTGGTCAAGCTCCGTGGGCAGCCAAAGCGGCTGATGATGTGTTCAAAGATGAACCGAGCAGCGGTCTGTGCCGAGCAGTCGCGTACCGCTGCCGCCTCAGCCCACCGGGTGAGGTAATCCGTTGCGGTGATGATGTACCGGGCTTTGGAATGGCGAGCGATTGGTGCGATGGGGCCTACGAAATCAACAGCCCACTTCTCAAACGGCCGCAACACATGCACTGGGTGTAGCGGGAGCTCGTCCCGGTGCGAAGGCCTTCCCGTCCGCTGGCAAACATCGCAACGCTTCACATAGGCTTTACAGTCTGCATGTACCTTCGGCCACCACAGGCCAGCTTGAAGCACCTTCCTTGCGGTAGGTTTTGCACCCACATGCCCTCCCGCAACACCACTGTGACATTCCCACATCACTGCTTCCCGTTCATGGTCAAGAACGCACCTGCGCAACACCTCATCCAGCCCCAATTTGTACAGCTGCCCCGCGATCAATTGGTAGTCGGCCGCCCGGACAACAAGGTGGCGTTTCTGAAGCGGGGTGTAATCCTCAGGGCACTGTCCCGTGGTCAGATACGTGGCAATGTCAGCCAGGTAATCTGGTACTGCTTCAACTCGGAAGAGGTCAGCATCCAGAAGCTGATCGTCCAACGGGCCTTCATTCTCTCTCGTCTCCAACCTGGGCAAGTGATCGGGACCAACATTCAGCCTACCAGGCTTGACAATCACCTCAAACGTGAACTCCTGAAAAAGTAGAAGCCATCGACATATTCTTCCTTCCAACACAGGCTTATTTACCAGATATTTCAATGCAGAATGGTCCGTGAAAAATGTAAATTTGCCGCCCAGAAGATAGTGGCGGAACTTCTGGAGAGAGTACACCATCGCCAACGCCTCCCGCTCGGTCGTGGTGTAATTCTTCTCCGCATTCGATAACCGTCGGCTGGCGAAGTATACGGGGTGGTCGACTGTCGTTTCCCTGGGTTGCGCCAATACAGCTCCTAATGCAATTCCGGACGCATCAATGTGCACATGGAACTGCTTATCCCAGTCGGGATGAACAAGTATGGGTGCCGTCGCCATCTTCTCCTTCAATGTGTCGAGCGCCTTCCTGCACTCCTCCGTCCAGTCAAACACTTCTGACTTCCGCAACAGTTTCTCCAGAGGGGCCGTGATTTTGGCGTAATTGCGGATAAAACGCCGGTAGTATCCCGTGTGCCCGAGAAGTGCCCGCAACTGCTTCACGTTCTCGGGGGCCTCCATGTGGACGATGACCGCGACTTTGGCAGGATCAACGCAGACCCCTTGCTTGCACACCACGTGGCCCAAGAGTGTGCCGAATGGTACTGCAAAAATACATTTCTTCAAGTTTAAGGAAATCTGCAGCTGGCGACACCGGTCGAACATAACACGCAACAGGGAGGCGTGTTTCTTCAGCAGGCTGTAAACAGTCAAATCATCCATATAGACTTCCAGGAACTTGTGAATGTACTCCCGGAAAGCAGCAATGACAATCTGGGAAAACATAGCCGGGGCGTTCTTCAGACCAAACGGCATAACGTGGTATGCGAATGATCCCCACTCAGTGGTGAATGTCGTCTTTGCTTTGTCTTCCTCGGCGATGCGCACCTGATGGTAGCCCGAAAACCCATCAGTGAAGGAATAAGCTTTGTTTCCCGCGACATGATCTAGAACTTCATCGCTGAAAGGAGTGGGAAACGGATCGTGGATACAAGCATTATTCAAGCTCCGATAGTCTACACAGACACGGATTTCCGCTTTGTCCTTCTTGTTCTGGATGACAATGGGGCTTACCCACTCGGCTTCTTCTACTAGAAAGATGAGACCCGCAGCTAGCATCTTGTCAATCTCCATCTTAACTTTCTCTTTGATACGTGGATTCAATCGGTAGGGTCGGTGCTTCACCGGCCTGGCTCCTGGTTTCAGTGTGATGCGCATCTCGCCCAGATCCCCCTTGATTCCCTTCAGGTCCGCAACTGATGACGGAAATAAATCTTCATACTCCCAGAGGAGGCTGAAAATTTCTCTTGTCGTCTCCTCGTCCCAGTAATCTCCCACTGTTGCGAGCTTGGGTTTCTCGTCCGTTCCAATGTTCAGCTTCTTTGTCTTTAGGGGCTGCAAATGGACTCCTTCTGTCGTCGGCTCGTCGCGGATGCTCCGTTCGCCCTCCTTTTCGTCGAAGTAGAGATGCCTAAGGTCCTCCAAACTATCATCCTCCGGATCGCCGTCAATTCGTTGGCAAACCAATTCGCGCTTGACCTCCGAGCGTGACGCCACCGGGCCCTCATCGGGCTCAGGATGGCGGAAAAACAGAACCTCCTTGACGGCTTGTAGTGCCTGAGATTCCTGCACCGTCTCCCCTTCGAACGAGAAGCTCTGGACGAACTTTTCCGCGACTGCTTGCCAGGAGCGGGTTCCCCGTTTCCGCTCTTCCTCCAGGTACCAGGCCTGGGGAATTGTACCCAAGGAGTGGACAAACCTGTGGACCCACAACTCCTCAGGATACCTTGCGCTATGCCACTGTTCCTCGCACGCTTGCAAATGCTGTCGCGGGTCGGAAGCTCCATGATGTTTAAATGTAATGCAGGGCCCTTCATCCTCTTTGAAGCATGCCCGTAAAGCATCCGCCACACGCTCCCATCGCAACAGAGTGTTGCGGTGATTGTTCCACCATCGTCCCGATGTTGACTTCAAGGCCACATCCAAAAGTGGTATCCGGCTTTCCTCTGGGACCCGGTCTTCCACCTTGGCAATAAAAGTATTCATTGCTTGCATGTTTGATAATGTGGGGTATCCGCGGATCTCAGTCCCTACCCACCGGACCTGAGCGATGGAGGCACATCTCCGCGTGGTGGTCTCATACCCCCCTTGCTGCCAGTCTTCCCACGCGAGCTCGGATCCGAGCTCCGAGCTCTGCACACTCCGCCAACTGATAGAGCCAGTTGCGGTCGGGTTAATATAATCGTCCCGCTTCCCTGCAGTCATCTGATAGAGATGGTCCATTATCTGAGCATCCTCCCGATTGTCCACTGTTTCTGTATATTGTGGGCCCTGATACGGGTCGAGAGGCTGGGTGACCCGTACCTCCCCATCCTCAAAGATCATCAGCTCCTTCTTGAGGTCGATGATGGCATAATTCTCAAAAGCCCAATCAATGCCGAGTAAGGCAGGATAGGGATCCTTGTCGCCCATGATATCAATAACCTCAAAATCGGTGTATGTCTTCACCCCCGCAACGTCGACCTCGACTCCCTCGAGCCGGCCGATTGGTAAAATGCAGTACTGGTTCGCCATCCTGAGTTGGATTGGCGAGTGGGCTAGCCGTGGCCTTCCAAGAGCCTCCCATGTCTTCTGTGGCAGTATATTGACGTCGGACCCCAAGTCCAACATGGTGTCGCTGATTTGGAAACCTGCGACCTGCGTGTTAAGCCGGAATTCTTTGCCTGTTCATTGCTTGTTCCGCTTGACACGTTGCACGTATTGAGGGACGTATTGAGGGCTAGCGTCCGCCGGATCTCTAGGTTCTACGCGCCCCTGCAGCGCTCCGTCCAAAGCATGCTTGAGCTGCTGCCGCAGCACGGCGTTGTCAACAATCCTGAGGAATAGCCGGAGCCATTCCTTGACCACCATGTTTGCGACGTTCTTCGCACCGGATTCCGGCCGCCCGGGCTCCTCCAACCCTCCCTCGTTGCGTAACTGGGCGAATGCCTCAACCGCCTCCTGGAAATACTTCTTCTGGACTTCGGGCCGGATCAACTTCTTTGGGGATGCCGGCCGAACTACTCGTGCTGGCTCCTTCTCGTGGGCATCATCTCCAGTCTTTTTTCCGCCCCGCGTCACTATCGCGACGTTCTGCATGTCAGGGGTTGCGGCCCCCCGCGGTTCTGAGTTTATCAGATTCGCTCCCCTCTGCCGCACCCGTTCTTCCCACTTCTTGATGAGCTCCGGACAGTCTTCGGTAGCATGGGCGTTGACCCGGCACTGGGAACACCAGGGTCGTCGCGGAAGGGGACACTCTCGAGCGACATGGCCTTCCTGGTCACAGTTGTAGCATTTTACCGGACCGCGTCCTCCTGTTCGGCCTCCCCGCATGCCGCCACCTCTTCCCCTTGGAGCCTCGTTCACCCTGTACGAGGGACGATCCAATCGATCCGCAAGTGCGTCAAGCGCCCTGCACTGCTCAGTGTTGTGAGTCGTAGACACACAGAATTCGCAGTATACATTATTCGGGACCGTGGAGTACTTCTGTAATATCGGGCACATCCGAGGAGGATGCCCCATCGTCCGGCAAATCTCACAGTACTCTGTGGTGGAGGACCCCGGTTGCGGTGGGAACCCCGCAAAGGTCTGTTGCGGCTGGTAGACTCTCTGCGGGTTCATCCCCGCACCACCCCCTAGTGGTGGACCTCCCTGGATAGCTGCGACCGAGGGTCCTGCTCCTGCGCCGCGCAACCGAGGACATTCGGTTGCGACGTGGCCCTCGACCAGACAATGTGTACACCAAACATTCGGTCACGCTGGCCTCACCGGCTGAAGTTCCTTGAGATTTTCGGTCAAGCTGGCGATCTGGTGTTGCAACGCTACCAAATAAGGGTCTTGCGAGGCCACCACCCCCCGATATTCTTGGGGGTAGCCCGCCATGGCTTCAATCTTCATGGCTTGCTCCAAAGCGTCCTGCAGATTATCAATCTTCTGCTGAGTAAGAGGGGTTCGTGTCAAGGGGAGCAGAGCCTTGATGAACCAGTCCCTCTGGTGGTTTGGATCGATCGGGTAGCTCAGTTTCCCGATCGCATCCTTGAATCGCCGAATCAACTCCCACGCGGTCTCACCTTCCTTCTGCTTAATTTCCCACAGCTCGGACAGGCCCTGCTGGTCTGTCTGGGGAAGCTTGAATTCGCGGACAAAATCCCGCTTCACGTCCGCAATTACCGGGTTAGGGTGCGCCTCGAACCACTTGATGAACCAACGCAGAGCTCTCTCTCTGAGCGTGGTTTGAAACTCTATTAACTTCCCTACATCCGGCGTCTGTCGAGCCCTCCAGATGGCTTCGCACAGATACCAGTGTTGTTCTACGTCGTCGTTGCCCCGGCCAGAGAACTCTGGGTACCGGGTGAAAGATCCAACCATGTGTACTTGCGGAGAATTAACCAGGATAAAACCTCCCGGTCCTGGTTGCGTAACGGTCCCTCTAGGGAAAATACTACTACTAGCAACGCTGCTGCTACTGGGCGTTACCGACGCTGCTGAACTACTATATGATTGACTTAATGCTTGTAACTGAATAAAAATATTTCTTAAAGGTTGATAAAGTACCAGGGGAAGGTCGGGATCCTGGCCATGCGGAAGGTGGGACGTAGGGCTGCCTGGAGGGGTGGGTGCCGTCTGATCCTGGAACATCTGCTGCATCACGTCGTGCCATTCATCATCGAAACTTTCTTCGGGCTGCATCTTTCCATTATCTTCGCTAGTCGTTACTTCTTTTCCTCGCGTTGCTGGGCTCCCATGCACCCACTGTACGTCCGCTGCTGTCCCGTCGTCTTTTCGGGTATCCAAACCCATAACTCCCGTCCTCTGAGGCACCTCCTTCTGATTCTTCCTCTTGATCTCTCTTCTCTTCAAATCTCTCATTACCCTTCTTCGCCACCTATCGGCGATCTGTGCCCGCCGATGCGCACGTGACTCCCGCAACTTGCATGCGGCCTCAACGTCCATCCCCCGCTCCCCACTCTTACTGTCTACCCAGCATCGGTCCCCTCAATCCTTCCCCCAGTACGGGTGGCTTACGCTTCCATACTCGTTTTGTGGAATTCAATCAACCCTTCGTCCACCATCAGGGCTTTGATCCACAGCGGGATCTCCTTCAATAGCTTCCCCCTTAGCCCCGAGTGGAAGACAGCCTCAGCTTTCGAGAAGGACTGATAGCACTCAGCAGCAAACTCCACCGTGTATCCTTCCAACGTGGTCCATACCCAAAAATCCACTGCGCGGGTTAGTTCAGTATCTACCCGATGCAGCGCCACTAGATCGTTGTGCGTCCACCTGTGGTTTATCTTCCGCAAGCCTTCTTGGGGCAGCGTCGCTCGTAACCTCCGCAACCAATTGTAAAGATCCGTAGGGAACCTTCCCCAGAAAATTTCGTACGTATCACTGGCTGAATCAGAGAAAAGAACAAGCTCCCTGATCGCCGCCTCCTTTTCCTTGATCAGCTCCGCTTGCTGAGTAATGAAATGGTCAAGATGATCATCCCACCATCGCCGTATTGCTCCTTCAAAAATCCTCGAGACCATGATCTAGATCCCCTCAGAACATGCAGGTCCCGGCAACGAAACCATTTGTTGGCGAAAAGTCAGGTCTCGCGGACAAGACCCAGGTTCAAGGGTTGTGGCCAACAAGGGGTCCGGTGTAGTCTAGGAACACGCCGGCATTTTCACCCCGCTCTTGGAGAGCAGTGCGTCTCACCCGAGGCATGCCGCGACCACATGCATAAGGGGATGAGATCACTGGTAAGGAATAAACCCGCAACCAAAGAAAGAAAGTGCATCCATTACATATACCAAATTACACATGCAAGATCACTAACTAAGTATTCAGACTGTCGCAACTTAAAATTTTAAATCAGTGTAAACACATTACAGCACATGAACAACTTATTGAGACAGCAATCTTCCCTTATATTATTCTTCTGGCCGAACACATGATTACATAGCTTTCTTCTCTGATAACTCACAAGTCTGATACAGATGGATTTTAGAACAGAAAGGAAGAACATAGAAAGTACGAAGCCATAGGAAGAACAAACATGATTCTTCCGCAGCTGCTCTGCGCGTCATTCCCTGTCTCGATCCTCGCGACTTCTCTTGCATCCATTCAACCTTCAACCACCTTTCTTTTCAGCCGGGTGATCGTTATTTATTCACCCGCTCCTCGCGACTGACCGCTTCTCTGTGTCTTCACTCTGGCTTTTCCCGGCTTCTCTTCTGATGTCTGCGTGTTCTACTTTCTGTTTTCTGTTGTGTTTCTTTCATCTGCACTTATCTCTGCTCGATCTCCAGCTATCGAGTGCTTCCGCGCCACCTTGGTAGCTCCGCAACTCCTGGTCGTTGCGGCGCGGTCGCGGCTGCCATGTGTATTTATTCCGCAACTCAAAAAGAGTCAAAGTTCAAAATGTCTTGGCCAAGAGTTCAAAACTTAAACAAAAACAAGGGCCCCACTATGGGAAGAGGAAGACAATTGCTTAGTCTTATGAAGAAGTTTTTTTCCTTGCACAGAAAGAGAAGAATCATGCACGAGATTATTCTAGAGGAAGAATTAGAAGAAGAGGTCATGGAAAGAGGAATAAAAAAGGCAGGCGGGAAAGCATTGCCAAGGAGGAAGACCCAATCCTCATTGTATTCATTGCAACATAAATGTACATGATGCTTCCACATGAAAGCTCTCTTGGGACGTAATCAAGCAAGAAATAAATGAAGGGAAAATTAAAACACCAGATCCAGGGAAAGGTAAAACACCTATATCCTCTCAGTACATTGTGGCACATTACATTGTTGGAGTAACCACAGACTTATTTAATACTTCACTTGCTTCATGGAAATATGCATGGTTGCTTGATACAGGAGAAACCTACCACATGACATTTCAAAAGGATTTATTTGAATATTTTAGTGACAATGTAGATGGAGCAGTCTGCTTTGAGAAAATTCAAAACTCAAGCCATCTGAACTTGGCACCATCAGGCTTGAATTGCTTGGATTCCCTAAGTTTCTTTTGCATGATGTTCTATACCTCCAAAATTTGTGGAGAAAATTTCTATCCTTGGTTCACATTCGCCAACAAGGATACTACATTCACATGTTTCATGGAAAATTTGAGGTGAGAAAAGCATCATAAAACTCACTTTTCATGAAAATAATAGAAGACGAAAGACTCTTGAAAGTACAAGGAATGTATACTCGTGCACAAAAATATGCATAAAGTTCTCATTATGATGAAGGTACATTTCCATCCAGTCTCTTATGTAATGCTATATTTGGACATATAAACTATGAAAATCTTCGTTTATTGAAGAGAAATGGTGTTACTGGTTTTCCAACCATTCCTAGGAAACTAAAGCAATGTGATGCTTGTATCTTAGGGAAACATATCAAAAAACCATTTCATGATTCTCTTTCAAGAGCACGTAGAAAGTTTGAACCGATTCATTCTGACTTGTGTGGCCTTATGCCTATTCCTTATGCAAATGAAAATAAATACATGATGAATTTTATTGATGACTACACCAGAATGTGTTGTGTATATCTGTTGAAGAATAAATCTGAATATTTTGAAACTTTTAAAAACTTTCATGCATGGATTGAAAGTAATGCACAATATCATGTTGGATCTATTCGTACTGATAATGGAAATGAATATACTTCAAATGAATTTGAAAACTATCTTTTCCAACATGGGATTCAACATCAATCAACTGTGCCTTGTAATCCTCCACAAAATGGTGTAGTTGAAAGAATGAACAAGACAATATTAAATATGGTTCGTTCAATGATGTTTTAAAATATGTAAAGTTGATGTTCTAGGCTTATGCAGTTATATGTATAGTGTATATTAAAAACAAATTTCCATCTCATGCTCTCAATAGCAAGACTCCTTATAAAATATGGTATGGCCACAGTCCTTCAGTGAGGCACCTTCGGGTTTTTTGTTCCATGTGTTATGCCTAGATTCATAAGGAACAAATAAACAAAATTGGTGCAAGGATTAAAAAATGCATCTTATTGGGGTACATGGATACCTCCAAAGCATATCGTCTCTTCAATGAGGTAAATAAGAAGTTTATATTGTCTAGAGATGAAATTTTTCTTGAATCTTCCAAAACTAAAAATGTTGCTGAGCAACAACTTGATCGCTTGGAAAAATTCATGAATGAAAAATATTTTCGAGATTTCGATAATTATATTCCACATATTTTAGGGTGGGATCCCTATCTTGGATCAATCAATGGAATCTCCTTATGAAACACTCTCTTCCCCTCATGAAGCTCCAACCATTGATCAAGAAGACACTTTGAGTGATGTGATTGAGATAATTTGAAGGCTAAATATTGATTCAACCCCATATCAATCAACAAAAAAACCTAGGCCAAATTAGAAAGGTCCTCCAAAATGGCTCACTAAGACACTTGAAAGTGTTCATCCCGATGAGGTTGGAAAGAGAGGAAAAATAAGTTATACTAGACAAAATGGAGGTGATGTAGATGATTTCGATTCAGCTGTTGATATGGATGTTTCTTGTGGTAGTGAATTAATTTTTTCTACTAATTTCGAACCAACTACCTTTAAAGAAGCTTATTCTCATCATGGATAGAAAGAAGAAATACACTATGAGTATGATGCTCTAATAAAGAATTGAACCGGGAAGTCGGTGGACCCTCAATTTGGAACCAAACTAATTGGATGCAAGTGGGTCTTCAAGAACGAGTATAAATGAGATGGTTCACTTGAAAATCACAAATCAAGGATCATGGAAAAATTAATTTCATAAAAAGGGGGGGGCTACCATCCAGACTCTCTTTGCCTTGGAAGCTAAAAATGGATGGAAATTCCATCAAATGGATGTAAAAATTTCTTCTCGAATGGAGATCTGAAAGGAAATGTTTTTATGTCTCAACCATAAGTATTTTTTGTGAAGGGGCAAGAGCATAAAGTATGCAAGGTTATCAAATCCTTGTATGGCCTCAATCAAGCACCGCGAGCGTGGTATGAGAAATTAAGAGCATCTTCTGAAACAAAATTTCAAACACTATGATCTTGATGATGCAAGTTTATTTGTAAAGAAAGTAGGAAAAACTGTTGTCTATCATGTGGTGTATGTAGATGATCTACTGATGACAAGGAACAATGAAAATTATATTGCATCCATAAAAAAATAATTGAGGAAAATATTTGAGATGAAATATTTGGGATATGTTCACTACTATCTAGGTATTGAAGTAACCCAACATTAAAAGTTTATATTCCTCTCTCAAAAGAAGTACATTAAATATTTTTTGAATTTTTTTAGCATGGATGAATGCAATCCTTTGTCCAATCCAATGGAATAAAATTTAAAGCTCACATCCATATAAGGAAATGAATTTAAGGATGCAACTAGGTACATACAACTTGTAGTAAGTCTTAACTACCTCATTACAACCATATCTAACATTTCATTTTTCGTTGGAATACTCTCTAGGTTTATGAAAAAGCATTGTGACGGCCATTGGTTTGCTGCAAAAAGATTTCTAAGGTACTTGAAGGGAACTCAAAACTTTGGACTCAAATACATAGGTGGATGCCTTCAGCTTGATTGCCATATTCTGACTCAGACTTTGATGGAGATAAGGAAAATCGAGTATCTACCTCAGGTTACATTATGAGTCTTGGATTAAGAGCCATCTCCTAGACATTACACAAACAATCAGTTCCAATAGATTCCAAAACAAAGGGAGAATATGTGGCAATTGCAAATAAACCAAGGAGATTGCGTGGCTCAGGAAAATTATTGAAGTTTTTCAATAGAAACAAGTTCATTCTACTCCTCTTCTAATTGACAATACTTCTGCAATAAAATTGGCCAAGAATCCAAATTTCCATGATCGAACCAAGAATATCAATACAAAGTATCATGTTGAGGCAAATAATATTCACCTACGCCATTGTTCCACAAATGAGTAGATTGCATACATCTTCACCAAAGTGCTTGAAAGAGAAAATTTTAAAAGATTCAAACTGATGCTTAAAATTACAAACATCCCTTTAGATTAAGGGGGGAGATGTTGTCACCTAATCCTTTGGGATTGGGTACATATTTTGTACATAAGTAAATAAAATACTTAGAATATGAATTCCAAGGGACACCATATAAGATGTATTTAATTATCTTTCTCATAATGAAATGCATCAATTTGAGGAGTTCTCAACCTAGCCTGAAAAATATCAACAAAATAAATGAGATGTGTAACTGGAACATGGTCTATTTACAACCTACAAATGGTGCAAAAATGGTTGTATGCAGTCAGCGACTTGTTACCAATTGGAGCATCCATAAATTTGGGTCATTCCATCCTTGTAGGGTGGCAATTGTGCATAGAACAAGTAGACCCACATTCTATTGCGCAGGGGGGGAATATTTTGTTTTTAGATCAGTGGGTATTATAGCATGTAGTAAGTTTTTTTTGTGGGAAAGAAGAAGTGGGGGATGGTAAAAAAAGTGTATTTCCATTGCTTTATATACATGAGTCAGATATGTAATGAGTTAGGGAAATAATTTGAATTATATGAGAGTCAACTCTCCTTATGGGTTGGTTTCATAAATGAAATACTCATTTGAAGAGATAGAATACAAATAAAATAACTTGTAGTATGACTGTAACATGAACTCATTGGTTTTGAGGCATGTTTTGTATAAGTAAAAAAACTAATGAGTATGAATATAAACCCATAACAATTATAGACATGCAGAGCTAAAATTCCATGTAAAGGGAGGATGAAAGGGAATTAACAATGAGGGGGATTAACCCTTTAAAAATTAATGAAGGGGTTAAATCATGGAGCTCGGTTACACTTTTGGCTAAATGAGGGCATAGTTTGTTGAAAAAAAATGTCCGATCAAGCAATTTTAAGTGCTCGATCGAGCTATTGAGGTGCTTAAAAACAACTTGATTGAGCGTTTAAACAAACTATCAATTGAGCCATTTTATAACCCGAGTTAACGACTCGATCGAGAGTTATGCCTCAATCGAGGCCTTGAGTCGTATGGTTCACCAGTAATAAAATTTGGTAAGGGAACCAATGGGTTAGCTTTTTAATGGCTCAATCGAGTCGCTGGTTAACCATGTATGTCGCTTGATCGATGATTACTTTAACGCTCGATCAAGAAATTTGAATTTTTAATTTAAGCGCTTGATTAGAATTTAAAGTCCTCGGTCAAACTCTTGAAGTCCTAAAAATTATAGTTTCAGCATCTCTTCTGCAAACTTCTCTGCAACCCCATTTTGTACCCTATCAGATTTAGGGTAGAATTGGTCCTTAAGTGGCGAAGTTGATCACATTGGATTCGTGAAAGAATCCTCTATCCAATGTAATATGAATTTGACACTCTTTAATTCATATGATATTGTTCATCTAATTTATTTTAAACGTAACATTTGAATTCTTTTTTGGATAGTTTCAAAGGGGTTGAATAAAAAATCAATAACATAAAATATACACAACGAAAAAATTTAAAAAAATACCACTATCTTCATTACGAGTCCTCTTCAAAAAGGTACTCTTGGTTTTTCAATTGAGTTAAAGGGTTGAAAAAAATATTACATGAACACATGTGTCTCCAGAATGCAATTGAAATATTACTTCGCCAACTTCGAAAAATAATAAAAAATATTATTTTGCATAAAAAAATATTTTTTTAATATGAAAAACTTAGTTCCCTCTGTGTAGATCATGCTCACGCACACAAACACACACACACACACACACACACACACACACATTTAAAAATTACACATTTTAGACTACGTTATGCTACGTGAACACACACATACCTCTTAAGTTTTGCGGAAATGTGCACGGACATATATTGCATTTATTGGAAAATTGAGAGATTAGACGACACCAATTTGTTTTTGAAAAAAATATCATTAGGACAACAACATCATTCTCCACATATTGTTTTTTTTACTCCGAATCAAAATTCATATTTCTTATATGAATTTTGAGGGGTGCAATTCGATAAAAGAGGAAAAAATTGAAATTTCATCACCACATTTGGCCCAAAAGTGTAATCCATATTCATACTTTGACCCAAATACATGCATAAAATATGAAATTATTCTTGTATCAAAACAATTTTTTTCCGAGCCAAGATAAAACTACGCATACCTTATTTCTATAGATTAAATGGCAGTCGAAATGCAATTCCAAGTGGTTGTTACAACAGAGCTAACACTTATTTGAAAATTCAAATGGAGTCTTACCAATTTTCTGGCTTGCAAGCCATCTCTTGCTACCAAACAGAATGAAACTACCATCAATCTTCACCCAAGTAGTGGCCCGTAGGTCTAACTCTATTTTTAGAATGAGAATTTCATTATTGCAACTTGTAAATGCGGATCAAAGTGGAGAGTTATCATATGATAAACGATACGTTTGATATACCACATGTAAGGTGTGGCTTCATCATCCTTGATTAATAAAAGTGATTACAATAACTTGTTTATGACTTGCTTCCTCCACAGATAATTTTTTTTGTGAAATATCTATCATTGTACCTCCATTTAAAACTTAATACAAAATTCTACTTACATATCATATTCCCGAAATCTACCTATGCTTCCACTTAGAAATCTATTAGTATAACCCCTCTGATTATTTCTATAGTATCTCTACCATAGCCTTAATAAGAATCATTATAACTTATACAAAATACATATTATTAAAGAACTATGCTACATGATCTCTATAGTTCCTTCATTTACTACTGAACCTTGTTGATATGCATAAAAGTGAATCATACCTATTTTTGTTGTAATGCCCCTTTTTGAAAACATGTATGCAACCCCATTCTATTCACGATACACATGCCTGTATGTGATTTGATGAAAGGTCTGCTTCCGAATTTGAATGTGCCTCATCCACGTAGACAAAATGAAAGGATTAAATTGAGAAGATCTATGTACCCAATCTATTACACTTTTTGAGTCCTTGTAAATATTTAAAGTCTCAATACCCAACCATTTTTCACATAGTAATGTCCTCCATAGTGTAATAAGTTATGCCCAACTGTTTGTGCCCCTTCCTCCTTCCCATCAAAAGTGGTTAAAAATATCAGGTTCCATTATAATATATGGCTTGCAGCCACATTTGCTTTGTACACATGCTCCATAAAAAAAGCCAATTGGGAGTTCCTTTCAGGTGTCAATATACTTGATGGTACCTCTATGGACTTTGCTAATAATTGGTCCAATCTCCCCGAAGTATGTAAAAATATTTATTATTATTTCCCTAATATCTGGTTCTCATTATTCAAATATTTTTTGTTTCTGCATATCCAAATCTCCCAGAATATATAAAAGGGTAATGTAGAGTGTTTCTTATGTGATATGAACCAGGAGGATAGACATCCCTCAATCGATCCCTATTTCCACTCGCCTTTGATGTTGAGTAGTGTCATAACACCATTCCAAATAGCTTTTGCAAATGGACATTTTAAAAATTGGTGATATGTGTCCTCCACGACATCCAAGCATAGGGAGCAAATGCTTGGTCCTTGAAATCTCCTACGGATTAATAAATCCCATGTAAGCACTTTGTTGTGAAGAACTAGCCAATTAAAACATTTCAACTTCATGGAAATGTCCCAATACCATATTTTTTGATACCATTGGAGTCTTTCATCATATGTATCTAAAGGGAATATGGAATATATGTCTTTGAAAACAAAATGTCCCTTTTTAAGTGTGCCCACGCAACACAATTTATCCTCTGTGTCGGAAATAAAATCTCTAGTTTATATTAAAAAAACGGATGCAATCCTTCTATTGATATATACCCCAACTCCCTAACAACCCCATAGTCTCCGCATTATACCACGTTTGAGTACTTAAATTTTTGTTTAGCTCAGGCGCCACCTACCAGATATGTGTAATAGCTATCTAGGATAAATGATATAACAATGGGGCAGAAAGTGAATGGTGACTGTCCATACCCTTGATAGCATCCAAACCCACTTGAATCTGAAGACCATCACTAATCTCCCATCTCATCCCAACAAATAGAAACTGTTTAGTTTTCATCATACTGCGCCAAATGTAGGATGCCCCCTTATACTCCTTATCCCCTTCTCTAATCCAATGCGTGGATTCAATATGACGAAGGTATTTTCCCTTCATGATATTTCGCCAAAAACCTGTGCCATATAATGCCCGCCAAATGGATTTTGTGACCAATGAAATATTAAAGCGTTCCATATCCAATATACCCCATCCGCCACTTTGAATAGAACGAGCTATGAAGGAAAAACAAACCAGGTGATATTTCCTTCTTGTACTTTTACTCTCCCAAAGAAATCTAGCCGATATTTTATCAATCTTATGTATAATTTCCTTTGGCAATATATACAAATTCATAATAGACTGACATATTCTGTAGAATAGATTTGATAAGTGTGAGTCTACCCCCTAGGGAAAGCCACTTATTTTGCCAAAAGAAAACTTTCTTCTCAAATTTTTTAGCAACCACTCCTAGTCTTTATTTCCATATTTGTTTGATTTCAATATATATCCAAGATAATTTAATCCCTCATCTATTTGTATCTTGGGAATTTCAAACACGTGGCAAAATTCCATAACTACATCAATGTAATATATTAGTGCTCTTTATAATACCCTTTTAAATAATTCGAGAGCAATGTGATGTGCGCCAATATTGGCAAGTAGTGCCATTTCTTATGTAGTGATCGGGGTTAGCCCTAATTTAGCTGATATAATGAAACTTAAAGTTTTGGGCATTTTAATACCCGGTTGATGAACTATATACCACATACATAAGAGCAATTTTGTTAACTATTTTGATCAAACTAGCATAATATAATATGCAATTTGGGCTTCTAGTATGTTGAAACAAACTACTGTGCTCCTCCTTATAGCACCATTCACACATAAAAGCACCATTGAAAAGCATAATGATCACTTTATTACAACCATGGAGATTTATTGTTTGTTTTGATTTTTGCAATGGTTTGTGTATTGTAGATGTAGGTGTGTCAACAGGGTGTGTTCTAGAGCTTAATGTGGATGAGGTGAGTAAAATCACACCGTCAAACTTAAATGAAAGCGAAAAAACCCACCATAACAATATTGCAAATATAAAAACACATTTCTATGAGCTTCATAGTAAATAACATGTTGAGTAGACCTCAAACACATTAAGATTTAAAACAACATGTTGAGTAGACCTAAAATAACCTTAAGCTTCTTAAACATTGTTAGATTAATAGCTTATGGATTGTATGATAGTAGTCCAGAACCATCACTAACTAAGTGTGATAAGAATAACTTCTACATAAATAAATATGATTGGTAAGTGATTATCACTATTTTAGTGATTATAGTAACAACTAATTAAACTCAACTTTAATTTATTCTTAATAAATCCCACACTTTAATGATTAATAATTAATATTATCACTTATTTAAAATAAAATAATACAATAACAAAATACTTTCTAGTGGCCAACCAACTTTGAGATTAAAATATCTTTCATCCTCGTCATTTAAACAAAAACAGATAGATTAAAATAAATCTGTGTAAAAACTTTAATAAACCAAACAAAAACATATAAATTAAAATAAATCTGTGTAAATACTTTAATAAACCAAGTTTGAGATTGAATCATCTTTCCTCCTTGTTATTTAAGAAAAATATATAGATTAAAATAAATCTTTGTAAGAACTACTTGTATATTTATATTTATTTAACACATTTATTAAAAAATATTTTAGTTTTCCTTTTATCTATGTGAAAATTATTGAAATTGTATTCTCACTGCTAATTTAACAAATTTATTTTCCACTAAATACTTTTATTTTTTTCAATGTTTTTTCTCACATGGAGAAAAAGGACTTCAGGCTTCATGAGCTAGACTCAGCCAACCGACCTTACGCAAAGAGGGTGTGAAATTGAACGTTATGTATGGGAAAATAACCTTAATCACTTCACCACGCTTACCTTAGATTATAAAAATAAGGAGCAAAAAGCTCTTTATGAAGAACATAGATCCTTGAAGCTTACTCCAGCGTTTCAGCGTGCCAGGTTGTACATGAGGAAATCCCCCAAACGAAATCGCTAATGCATACAATACAGAATTTGATTTATTCAGCCTTAGAGTTGGAATTATTCCATTTTTGATGGTTTTTCATGCTATTTATTGAAAATAGTAATTTGGATTTTCCACAATAATAAAATTTCGTTGATTTTTTGAATTTCAATGAGGTCTATTTTTAGGACAGATGTGAATGAAAGGTCGAAAAAAAATCAAATCAAAATAAATAATGATCACAACGTATTTAAAAAATTGCAAGTATGCAACTCTCCTCTCAATCTTCAATCTAGAATTTTCCATCTTCAATCTAGAATTGTCCAGAGAGCAAATCTCTTTCCATATATCTCCTCCCCCTCCGTACAGAGAAATGAGATAGTTTTCAAAGTTGTGTGGTTTATATAGTATTCATCGTTCTTGGGATTCTGCTATGGTGGAATCAGAAATATCTTAACCCTGTTGTTTATATAGTATAATAATTATTAATAAGGTATTATAAGGAGGTCATCAACTCCATTTTAAAAGTATTTCTCTGTTTTAACTAGTTCAAAAAAGAAAATTAATAAAGCCAAGATTAGAATGAACTCTCATGAGCCCCATTGTGAAACAGGTCGTTGGACAGTTCCTAAAACACTATGGATGGAAAGGATTTGCCATCTCTGTGAGAATATGAACATAGAAGATGAAAATCACTTCCTCTTAGAGTGCCCCTGGTACAACCATATTAGAGCTCAATTTCATAATCTTTGTTGCAACACTGACCTTCTTAGCCTTTTAAGACGCCAAAATTATAGTGAGCTCGGGAGGCTTATCTCCAAGCTTTTTGAGCATAAGAATAAAATTTTAAATAAAATTAAATAACTATTTTCTTTAGGTCCGATACACCAAAGATTGGTCTCAATAGACGTTAACCATCATCATCATCATCATAATTCCCAGATTTGAGTACTCTTAGCTGATCTATAGAATTCCAAGCTTTTAAGTACTTGTAATTTTTTTTTGGGCGTAGTCTACTTGAATTACGTTTTTGAAGTTCTGACGGTATAACTTTTTTGCAGAAATTGTTTATAATAGGGTAATTTTTATATTTGAATTGTGAATTTTCTGTCATTTTAATATTTTAAATATGCATTAAAAGATTTTTAAAGTTTTAATACATTTAAATAACAACAAATTATATATAAAATAAGATTTAAATAACAAAAAAAAACATAAGTTATATATAAAAAAAAAAAAACCTTTGTTAAAAATTATTTCTCCACATTCCAAAAAAACAAAAAAAAATCATAATTTAGCTGAAAATTATTTCTCTACATTCCAAAAAAAAATCCAAAACTTCTCAGGGCGTTGTCTATAGTATCCAAGAAACAAAATTTCAACTGCTTTTATAAATGTGATGTATTGAAACTCTTTTTAATGTTTTGGGTAGATTCAAATGATTCCAAAGCTTCTCACAACAATGTGGAATTATGATTCATGAAGAAAATCTAAATATAGAGGAAACGGTATACGGAATCGTTTTTATAAATGTGATGTATTGAAACTCTTTTTAATGCTTTGGGTAGATTCAAATAACTCCAAAGCTTCTCACAACAATATGAAATCATGAAGAAAATCTAAATATTGATGAAACAATATACGGAATCATAAATTGTGCTGAAATTGTGCCAGAATCCAGGCCCAGAAGAATGACATATTAGTTTTGAACCTTGGTATTTGAGTATCTCGAGGAACTTGATAAGGATAATTATAATGTATGGAAATTATGTTTAGTGAAATATTGAGCTTCAAATTAAAATATCTATCGTGGTGATTGTTGTGAAACAACTTCTTTGTTATTAATTGCATGTAAGATGCACTATTTCATAATGGATGAGAAATTTTTTCCAAAGTACTAATGACCTCTATATGAGGAAATATGCATGCTTATTTTTTTGCTACATGAAGGTTGCACTTGGTATTTCTAACTATGTTGGGAAGACTCCAACCTTCCAGGA